>JAAXYX010000964.1:0-28180 GCA_036851915.1 Ptenothrix huangshanensis
CCTGCCGAATGAATAATGAATTAATGAAATGAATTAATATGAAATCTTCATTAAATCCTAGCCTCTACATACATAAACCAAAACCAAAGCCAAAACCAAATCCAACCCAAGTCCATTAACATCGACGTGAAGCATCTCCTAGGGATTCTTATCCTATAAATTGTAATCTAGATAAGCAATACAGTAATTGCAATTTGCCATCACCATCACGGCTTTCTTTTAAATATACCTGCATACATAGACATGCACTTACTTACCTAAGCTCGTGTATCCGCACAGAGGTAATTTATCTAGGTAATTGTATGTACAGGTAATTTTAAGGAACACCTTCATATGTATAAAGTAATTACATTATTACGTGCTGCAGAAAAATTAGAAGCTACAAAGAAGCGCGTGATTTTCCTAGTAAACATTTTTACAGATGCGGATGCAAATGCTCATGCATTACGTATTTTTAATACAGCATTTATTAGCATTGCACTGTTCTTCAGGCATCGGCTCTTCCTCTGCCAAATTGAAGAATTAAATCGGCCGATGACGTGGCGGAAATTTAAATTCAAATCTGAATTTCAATTCCAAATTCCAAGAGCAAGTCGAAGACCAAAGACAAATTCAGCGAAGATACATACGTCACTAATAGTAAGTACATACCTACATATGAGACCGGGGCTAGGAGTAGGACTAGAACTATCTGTAGGACTGACGAGGGAAGAATCCAATACGGATATGTATTTAGTTATTTAGAACTGACTTGATCAGTTCTGTTTCAAAACTTTAGCTCACAAAATGTAAAACAGGTACGAACAATTATTCTTATATTTAGTAACTTATTATTAAAATAATCAATTTTTGGAAGACGTTCCTCATTTATTTATTGGCACATTTTTCTAAGGGGTATAATTTTACAATTTTAGAGTTTCGAAGAGTTTGTTGTCATTTTTAGCGTTTTTTAAATGCCTAATTTAAATTTATTTTGCACTTTTTAAAAATGTCGAATTCTTGTTTTTAGCTTTTTTTGAAAATGTTTAATTTTAGTGTTTAGCATTTTTTTAAAAATGTATAAGCCTCGTTTTTAGGACTTTTTAAAAATGTCTAAATCTTGTTTGTAGCACTTTTTGAAAATGCTTAATCCTCGTTTTCAGCATTTTTTAAAACGCNTTTGCACATTTTAAAAATGTCGAATTCTTGTTTTTAGCTTTTTTTGAAAATGTTTAATTTTAGTGTTTAGCATTTTTTTAAAAATGTATAAGCCTCGTTTTTAGGACTTTTTAAAAATGTCTAAATCTTGTTTGTAGCACTTTTTGAAAATGCTTAATCCTCGTTTTCAGCATTTTTTAAAACGCATAACTCTAATTTTAAGCCATTTTTAAAAACATCTGCATATTTCGACTTTAAATTGTTCTCTGAAAAGTTCGATTTTCTTCATTTTTACATTTTATTTGAAATTAAGCTCCCTTTGTTACACAATTATTATGTATTCCCTTTGTCTGAAAAAAGCAACTGCGATAATATCGACATTATCGAAAATTGCGGAACCGAAATTAAAGTAAAATTGCTTATGTAAATGTCTTAACTAAGTGCAATTGTACATTTTTTACCAAAACAATGGAAAAAATTCTGAAACTTGTAAACGCGTCGGGCTCTTCCCCCGTACGAACCTAGAACCAACTATGAACACACGCTGACAACGGGAGGAGAGCTGCAAAGCGAGACTGCATACTTTTACATATGGATATCTGTAGAGACTGCTTGGCTTGCTTTGGTCTATTGGACTATTAGTCTCCTGCTTCGCCTTACAATTGCAATTGCAATTAGCAAGTAAAAAGTTAAATCCATCATTATGCATAAATTATCTGCGGTCATTTAACCGTCACCGTTGGCGCGAAGTAACGTCGACCGCGTACACATTTTTACAACAAACAACTCGCAGCATTCACAGTATGCAGATTTACAATTGAGATTACAATCTTCAAACTTCTCTCACTATGGCTTTGCTTTGTTTTACTTTGCTGCACTTTACATTGCTTCTACTACGACTTTGGATTCTGGTCCGAGACTTTGCGTCTCTGAATTATTTAACGCGAGTGTGTGAGTGAGTAGTACGCATTTGGGTTTCCAATGAATCTTAATCTCCTAAACGAGACAAACTGCTAAATTGCAAGACAAGATGGGACAGGAGACAATACATATAACGTTTACATAAGTATAATTATATACCTACATACACTTTCCTATAAAATCCATAAGTATGTATGCATGCATAGCACCTCAACCCCACCTCTTCGATTTCAACTTTTAAACTTCACACAAACCGACTTACGTTAAAGCCAATACATACATATACCTAGCTAACATTAACATTAAACTTGTACGCCAAAGTATAGCAAGGAATTTAAATAAGTTTCGAGGAAAACGTGAGGCAGAGGCAGTAGACTTAGTGGCACTGTATACACTGTAAAACCTAAATAATCTTAAAGTAGAAAAAATGCACCTAAAACGGCAAAGACCAACTCGAATAATTATATGTAGGCAGTAGTACTCGTAGTAGTAATTATATGAATCAAGTTAATGTAAGTCCCATTTTTATTTTTTTTCGATTTTGAAAATGTCAAATTGTAATTTTTTTGCTTTTTTAGAAACGGTGAATTTTTAATTGTGAGGTAATTTACAAACGTAGAAATTTTTTGTTTTGATATTTTTGAAAACGCCTATATTTATTATTTTACTTTTTTTAAAATGATGAGTTTTTTCTGTTTTGCACCTTTTAAGCCATCTATTTTTGTATTTTTGGGTTTTTTTCTTTTATTGTTTGAGTTAATCAAAAACGTCTGCTTTGTTCTCTTTTTCGTGTTTCGAAAACTTGTTTTTTTTATTTTTTGCGTTTTTTGAAAACGTTTTTTTTCATTTTTTGTGTTTTTAAAACGTCTATTTTTTCCTTTTTCACCTTTTTTAAAGTCCTTTAACGTACTGAAAGGTTTGCACTCTAGACACATACATCCGTTTTTACAGTGTACTTTCCTCATTAGTAGTTAAAGGTGCATAGTAAAAAACGACTAAGTTTTTAAATGGTGAAGGAATATTGATCTACTACAATTATGTATGAGCAATGCAATGGGATTGATATTTATACGAGTTTTTATTAATTGCAAATAACATTTTGATTGCATGTTATTATCTGTATTGTTATTATTATCACATAATGTGCATTTGTGTTACGATTTGATAATCACCATCTGCACTCTTTTTCATTTTCGCGTTCGCAATTATAATTTACTTGCAATTTGCAATTTGTAACGCTCTGCTTTGTGCTGCATTAGTCAGAGCCAGAGCGATGAAATTTTATTCCAATTCGAATGCAGACTTGAAACAAGGTAAAATAATTACTGCACTGTGATTGCAACGAGTCTATTCATTTGCACCCAATACTTAATTTATAGGTAGCCGTAGCCAGTAGCTGTAGCATTAAATGTTAGTAGGTATGAATTTCGATTCAGCTCTGATAATCATTAATCATGTTTAATTTGGATTGTAATTATGTGTGCAAATTAAATTGGCGCTCATTTCACGTAATTGCAGATATTGCTACCAGTGTAATTTGAATGCATACCTGTCTTAATTAAAATTAAAGGAAAGGGAGTTGGAGTTGTTATAATTATATAATGGTTTATTTATACGATTGTGATTAAGATTATGAAATATTAGTGTTATGTGCAGTGTCGACAAAAATACCTTGAGAATTAATTAGTTTCATGTTTGATTTGAAAAGCATGAGAGAAAAGATAAAGTGGTTCATAGATACGTACAGTTCTGTCATTCTGTGAAGGAAAATACAAGGTTTATGTACAAAGTAAAAAGATAACTATTTGAAATACAGTTCTAGGTTCGAATTGTACTTTATTGGATGAATTAATCAAAAGTTAGGGAGCAGAAAACAAAATTATTTGTAGATGGGATTTACAATGAAGCAAAATAATTTTGGATTGGTTTTCTTAAATAAAAACGTAAAAAGTAATTAGTTTTGGTGAAGGTGCAAAAAGGTTTGATTTAAAGTATTAGGGAAATGGCAAGTATTTAATTTTTAAAATCGTTTTAAAATACAGCAGTTAAAATTTATTTCTGAATTTACGAGTCTTTAAAAAATGCAATAAAGCTCAGGTTACATGTTTTCAAAAACAGCAAATCCCCTTGATTCAATAATTCTAAACGTTTTCAGAAGAGACAAAATTTTTATTTACATTTCTAACACGGAAAAAAGAATCTAAATATTTCCTGAAATATTTGGATCACTAATACAAATTTTTTATCCTGCCTGCAAACACAGTATATTATAATTACATAAAATACATGTACAAATATCAACTATCAGCATTCTTTATACATACTTAATTTCTATACACACAAGTGCTAACTGCAGGCTATCTGCCACAAGGATAAAATGTAAACGTTCAAAATGACTAAAACACTACCTCAATTTTTACTCACTTTCCTCAATAATAAAAATAATGACTGCTAGACCTAGACAGTAAGTACATAATAAAACAAATTCATCACTAAAGCAATACTCAATGCTCCTGAACGGACACCGACGATGAGTAAATTAAGGGCTAGCCAAGGGGCGGGGCGGAAAATTTGAAATTTCGTGCTCTAAATACACAAGGAAAATATCATTTCTTTGCAATTTCTTTTCATTTTGTCAAATCTCTCAATTCAATTCAATGCAAAAATACAATCCAATACAATCCGGCCCAGTTCACTTCACTTCACTGCAGCCATTTTTGATACTACTGTATTATCCTCGGCATTTTGACACCTCATTATTTATAATTATGTGGAATATTTTGATACATTTCATCACTTCCTTTCCTTTCCTCGGCTTCGAGCTACGTACTCTCACATCAGTTCAACTGAACTAACTAATAATTACTATTACTATTATCGTAATTGCGCCTCTAGTCTACATTTGTTGCCTTTCGGTTTACACCACTCTCCTTCGTACACTGTAAAAACTGGTACGTCTTAATTATTGGTCAAAAACATGATGGTTGGTGGTGCATCAAGTTGTGTTCATAATTATACTGACATTTCAGATGCCCTTCTTCATGTTTTAGGATTCTTTAGTTTTTACGGTGTAGTCACAGTCACACGCCGCAAAGACAGTTAATTTGTGAATGCATAACGTGTCAAAATTTGATAAAAGTTTCTATACCAAACTCAACTCAAAGCCAAACTTCCGGCATCCCGATCCCAATCCAAATCTGTAAATAGTTAACCAATTATTCACGCAGTCAATCATGCAGCGTAGCAACTCCGTCGGCATAACACTTTGTATTTCATTCATAGCACTTTACTACATTGCTCTGCACAGCTACAGCCACACATTTAAGAAACCTCACAAAAGATGAAGGAACACGAGAAAGAAATGTGTCACAAAAAATTACGACCAAACTACAAACATCTCCATCATTACCATTACCATTACCATCACATCATCATCACCATCATCATCACATCACATCCCATCGCATCCCATCGCATCAAATTATCATTCTCTCTCACTGAAGAACGAGGCTCTGCCCTCTTGTTTTCCTGTCTCTTCCCTTTGGTTCACACGAGAATGCACAAAATTGGAAAAATAAAAAATAAAATTGGTTTTGCGTGAGTCATTTTTCATCTTTCCGTCACAATTGCGAAGCACAATGTGTAAAGACGTGGAACAAGAACAACAAAACAGAGTCAATACAAATACAAATAGGAGCTCCATGGCTAAGCTATATATCAACCGGTAGACCTCCAACAAAGACATGCCGATGTTGTCAAAAAGAACAAAAATGAAATTCACATGCTTTCAAACCGCTCGCAGCATTTACATATTAATTATGTGGACTTTCTTCAAACTTCAAACGAACAAAGTCTTCAATTTTAGACGACTTTAAGAAGTCAATGCATTTTCAAATATGGGAAAATCACAATTTTTGCATTTTCAAACAGTGGGAAAAATTGAATTTACACATTTTAAACAAGAATGAAAAATCGATATCTGAACATTTTTAAAAGAGGGAAAAATCGCAATTTTCGCTATTTCAAAAACAGAAAAATTGTTATTTATGCATTTTAAAAAAGGAGGGAAAAATTTCGATTTACGTATTTTTAAAAAGCGGAAAAATTAGTATTTACGCATTTTAAGAAAGGCGGGAAAATCAGTATTTACGCATTTTCAAAAAGTGAACTACAGTTTCCTACTATCCTTTTCAAAAAAATCCAAAAACTTCAATTCGCAAGCTTCCGAATGTACAAAAAAAAGGTTTTCTACTTATTCAAAAAATTGCAAACAAGTAGAACTAAACCAAAAATGGTATGACACATTGTGTAACGAAGACTCTAATCAATGCTGACTCCTTGCTAAATACAATGCATTTACCTACATACATGGTACCTACTCCTAGAAAATGTAGAGCTGCATGAAGTGTATCACAAGTTCACACTACAAATTATAATGCACTAGCACTCCCCTTCCACATTTTCTAGACTAAATACCTATCAAGTATGCAGATCCATAAAAACCTACAACAAAACTCCGAGAAAAATGAAAAACGAGCTGTCAAGCCATACACAATTGAACCGGGAAAAATACGTGGAAATAGACTAGCATTGCATGGCAGACACGGTATGGATTGTCATGACATGATTTTTGACAATCGAGTGTCAAGCAGTCAGTCAGTCAATTCACAGCAGCAGTCGACACTTTACTCAAGAATCCTTCCTTGTTCAAACCACACATAATCCATCAACTGATCATCGCCACGTCACTATCTTCGGAATCGCACATCGCAATAATCTTGACAATCGCAATCTTCAATGTTAAAATGTTAACACTATACATATGTAGTACCCTGGTCTGGTTTGTTGGACCAGAAACTAAAATCGATGACCAAAATAACCAAAATAAATCCATTGACCAAGACAGGACACCTGACCTAACACGAACACTTCCATGACACGGTTATTTTTCTACGGGGAGTCACTATAGGATTGATTATTCCTACATACAGTGATAGGATAGTATAGTATAGAAGTACTTTATCAATAATCCTTAAGTATATACCTGTCGGTATCTCGACTCGACACTACAGTGACAGCATATCGGATCGAATAAAATCGATTCCATTTGAATTGCATTGTACTGCATTGCATTTCACTGAATTGCATTTGCATTGCATGGAATTAAACAACCGACCGACCGACCGATCGACCCAGACGATACGATACGATGTGATGCGATGCGATGCAAGATGACGATTTTAATAATGACGATCTCGTGGCTTGCCCTTTTGCATTTAAGTAGGTAACCAAGCCATGCCTAAAGACGAGACAAGTGACTAGCACTACAAGTCTGCCTATCTGTCTGCTATCTGTCAGTCGGTCGTCGGTCGTCACTGTATACACTTACACTGCCAGAATCGCAATGATAATCACAATCACTATCAGAACCAGAACTAGAATCACAATCAGTACTACCTCCTAATCGTAAGAGTACATATTATCTCAACACCAGTCACAACTACACCTGTACAATCGCAACCAAAGCCAAAGTCAACAAAACTGTAATTTCCATTTTATTATTTTGTTCACTTAATTACTCCCGTTCAACAGTACCTATGTAGGTACACGAGGAAAATGAGATGCAATTGAATTGGATGGGATAACCTGAACCAGGCCACAACCAGAATAACAACAAATCAATAATGCGATAAATCAATAAATCATTGCAATCCAGATGCAGTGCAATCAATTAATACATAATGGTATGATAATGTATCCGAATCAGAATAAAAGTGCACTATGTAAGTACTTACTACTTACATATTGCTTACTGCACTTCGGCTTCGGCTTCGGCTTTGGCTTTATACCTTCAGCATCATAATCATGATCATGGTGCAGTCATGAAAAATCCACAACAACGAATGGGTAACCTGCATCGCCTCGAAACCTTCAGGTGGCCATGCCATGTCAAGTCAAGTCAAGCCGTGCAGTTTGCAGTTGCACATATTAAATATTAAATACTATCAAAACAAAACTCAAGAGGAGAGTCATTCTCCTTAGGGCAAACCAATCCAACACCAATACACATACCAAGCCCAAGCTAAGCCAAGCCAAACCAAACCAAACCATGCCGACACCGGCAAAACAAAAACTCGAAGGAAAATGCAAATTTGGGCAAAAAATGAATTTTTCGAATTTTAGATTACACGTATTAGGTACTACTACCAGATTGTGCAACGAAATCATGAATTATCCTCCAATATTATATTAGTATGTAGGTACACTGTAAAAACCGAAGGATCTTAAAGGAGGTGCAATGCATGTAAAAACCAACTTACATACCTAGTATACTATTAATACTACTACTACTATTATACTAGTAATTATGAATGCAGTATGATTGTATCTTAAGTGTATCGAGCGCATTAAAACGCATCTTAGACTGCAAGATACAATTTCCATGCGTTTTAGATGTACTTTAGATAAGAAACACGATTTGAAATAGCTCCGAAATTTCATAAATATGATATTTCAGAACTGCTCGAAATTGTATAAAAGCAGTATTTCAAAATTGTCCGAATTTCATAAAAATAGTATTTCAAAGGTGTCCTTTCATAAAAACACTAATTCAAAAATATCCAAAATATCATAATAGTCGTATTTCAAAACTACTCCAAATTTTATAAAAACAGCATTTCGAAACTGCCCCAAATTTAATAAAAACATAGTATTTAAAAACTGCGCAAACATAAAAACATCGTTTCAAAACCACTCGAAATTTCATTAAAAAACGATTTCAAAAAATTTCTCAATTTCATAAAGAGTTCTCTTAACTTCCCCTAAATATGCACAACGCAAAAATTGAACGAAAGGAAAAAAAATACACGCATTCATCCAACGACAATTTTAAGATGCACTTTAGGTAAACCTGAGATGCATCATGCATCCCAACTGCCTTCACTGTTATACTAAATACGAGTAAAGTATCAACGTCAAAATGCCAGTTTTCACAGTGTTCACAGTTCTGTCCACAGTTTGAAGCCGACATAATTTCCTCATCCCAAATCGAATTGATTCACGTATTTCCAAATGGAATTGAAACGGATTCTAGTAGTGAAGATCATGCAATCGAATCGCGTCAAATCCAATCATTGCTTATGCTGTCCGTTCAACAGATATTTTGAAGGAATGGATATGATGGATTTCACTCAAGTTCATTTCGCTCCATAATTACATGCGTAATGCACGGGATCATACTCTAATAATCGCATAGACAATTGAATGGACTAATGTTGATGTTGACGTTGAATTGACGTTTGGGCCGGCTTTTGCTTTGGTTGAAAGAATTCAATTCAGATTCCCCATACCGTAAACTGAACCAGTAAATATAACACGAGTAGATAGCCATAACCATGCAATGCCATGCCATACCATGCTACGCTACGCTATGCTATGCTATTATGTACCTATTTGCTTGCATGGTCCTTTGATCCTTCCTTCACTCCTCTCCTCACATGTTTTATTATTACGTCACATTTTTTCTTTCCTCCTCTTTCCTTTCTCAACAACGCAACGCAAAGAAACGTAAAGAGAAGCAGAGGATATAGATATAGATATAGATACAGGCAAGCCATGTCATGTCTAATACAGATATTGAGGGATCAAGATGAAACTTGAAATGTCTAGTGGTGAGTCTAGTCTAAGGAAAACGAAGAAGAAGAACCAGTTGAGAGATAACATGTTACATCACACTCACTCCTTCACGCACACTTATCTAACACCAACACCAACACCGGCTCCTCTTCTCTCCTCTCCTCTTCATTCGGACAGCCTGGTCTGGTCTACAAAAATACAGCCACAGTCACTGTTGCCTAACAATGCCGGAGCAAAATGCATTCAATTCATTTCAAGTTACAGACAGTTTGTGTACGTATGTAGGTATGTATGAGGTTTAAATATGCTTTAACTTAGGTTCATACAGGAAAGCATTCAAAATCCGAACCTGCAATATGTACATATGTATGTACAATGGCGTGTAAAGTGTAAGAGTGGATTAAGGAGAATTATTGTACGGATTGAAAAGAATGCAAAGATGTTAAAATTGCAACAAGGGCTATCTACTGCTATGGTGATAAATTTAAAATGGAACATGTAAATGCTTCGTGTGAACGCAAGTTTGATGTGTAATTGTAACAGTTTGAAGCGTTTAAACTTATTACAATTAAGCATCTATGAATGAATTGTCTTTCTCTCTGGGAAGACATTGCAAATTCTTTTTCAAATTTTAAATATTTGGATCCAATTTCGAGGACCGGGGGAACTGAAATTTCTGTGGGAGAGAGGCTTTAAAAAACAGCAAAAATCTGTATTTGCACTTTTTTAAAAGGGGAAAAAAATTGCATTTACACATATTCAAAAATTGTAAAAAGCAGTATTTACTTTTTTTGAAAAGGTTGAAAAAACCGCATCTACACGTTTTCAAAAAGAGCAAAAAGCAATATTTACACTTTTTCAAAAGACGAAAAAAACGGTGTTTTGTCTTTTCAAAAAATGCGAAAAGCAATATTTAGACTTTTCAAAAGGGGCCAAAAACTGTATTTACACTTTTTGAAAACGATAAAAAACATCATTTACACACATTGAAAACATTTTTTGCACCACTTCCTAAGAAAACAGATAGCACGCATTGCACGAAATAAAAACGAGGTACTAAAACATACAAGGAATGTAGAATATATTACACATCCTCCATTCAGAATTCAAAGCTATTGTGAGATTCAGTACCCCATAATATGGATAATGGCTGGATATGACTACACAAAATAAACAAACACATTTATGACTACAAAAAATACTAACAGCCTGTCCGTACAGCCATAGTTGGTTTTCAAATTTACAATAGCGAGCAAAAGTAGAAGCCAAACCAACCACTGACTGCAATGTACTAGCTCGAAGAAAAAATAGAAAAGAAGTATCTTCAGATCGCTTTTACAGGAAAGCCAGCATTGCATTGGGAACTGAAAACTGAATAAGTGAAGCACGTCTGCATAAGTACATTCACAACTGAGAATTGGGAATTGAGCAATGCATCTTGTACATAATGCATGAAGCATAATGGTTTGAGGAGCAGCAGCAGCAGCGCAGCGTTATACATACATTGGTAGTTATGGACTTTGACTTTGCACAAGGAAAGGTAAGGGCAAAGGAAAAGTCGTCGAAAAAAAACCAAAAGTTGTAACTGAATGGTCATTGCATTGAAATTCCCAGGGATGCAGAACGAAACGATACACGATTACGATTACGCTAAAAGTCGACACGCATTTTATTCCTTAGTATTTTATTTTATTTTATGACAAGGACAACGCTGGTACAATGCAATGTAATCACACCACACCGGCATCGACATCCAAATACATATCGAGACATTGGTTGTCTGGTAATGCAATTCTAAACGGTCACTGCTCAAGCGGACGACTGTGAGAAGCTTCAGATTCTCTTCAATGAATTTTGTCTTCTTTTTGTATCTTATGTATCTCAAATGAACACAAAGCAATTGAGAACTATTGACCAGCTCATTCAAACATTCGATTTTCAATCGATTCAATACCGCGCAGGAGACAATTTATAAAGAATATGCAATTTTATACACTGTAAAAGATAAAGAATCTTAAAACATGGAAAAATGCACCTACAACGCCATGAACCTACTCAGTATACCTAGGTATGTATAAAAGTAGTTCGGATCGTAATAAATTTATTTTTTCCTAATTTTCTAAAACACTTCTACAACCCTTACGGAATTTTAATAATTAGAAAAATTCACGATTTCGTGATAAAAGGTGCAAAACAGATTACTGGATTCTCTCAATCAGGTTTTTATTGCAGATTATATTTTATGGAAAAGTCCCGCCTTGCATTATGTACCTACAAACTACGGCCATCTCTACAATCACAATCTAATCGTACGAAACTATGTAGTATATAGTAACGATTTCCATTTCCAATTCTTCACCCCAACCTAACATTAAAAAATGCATTCCAACTTCAAGCAATCCTCTTTTATCAGGCGGTACAAACCTTGCAAAATAAAACCTGAAGTTAAAAGATTCGGAATCGGAATTCAAAACTCTTCATTATCCAAGGAGAAAACGGAAAGCGAGAACGAGAACGAGAACGAGCCAACAATCAACAACTATAATGAGAACATGAACACGGACAGAGCAAAAATAACGACATCACATCACCCACAAATAAAATACACGAGGAGGCCATGCCATATGCCATAGACAAACGCTAATGCTTAAAGTCGTCGCAGCGAAACTCCTGCTATGTAGTAGGTAGCAAATTAATGTAAAAAAAAAGTCCAGAAAAAAATAAGATGTAGGCAGGATTAGGATTATAAGATTCGTATGTAATACAATATGACGGTATTGGATTGCACAACATTCACAACGACCACATCATAATATCTAAGCATCCATAATGATAATACCGACCAGGACGACAACGACAAAACATGATAGGACAAGGCAAAGCAAAGCAAGCGGAGTACCAGCACCAGCACAGGTAAGATAATTTTTACAAAATGGTCATTGTCCTCACACTGTCTGTACAGTCGACAGTCTTCTCCTGCTCTCTTCTCTATACCTGTATGTATACATACTCAGGAGCTTCTACAGTTTCTCCTTCACATTTCTCCTGAATCTTAACCGCTGTTTGTACTGAACTGACTAGCCTTTGACTGGACTGGACGTAGGTAGGTATTTTATTTCAACATCATATTTTTCCATAGAGTCTTTCGTCCACGTTGCAGGTTGCAGTTTCAATTTCACTTTCATCCCTTCCATGTCCATGAAGATTTTTTGTGCAGGCTTTACCCTGCAAACGAAAACTGCTTAGCTTAACTGATGCTACTATGTACTCCGTGTCCTTCCATTTCCCTTCGTCTTGCACGCTACATATAAGCCACACACTGCAATCCAGAAAAAAAAAGCCAACCCAACAACAAAACCGACTGGACTATACTCACAAGTACTGCATAATTATATTGCACATTGTTCAGTTTTTTCGCTTCTTTAACAATTACATACATACCATCGGACTACAGTGCCCAGCAATAAAATCTGATTCTGCGGCGTTAGTTGGTTAGATTTTTATGGCATTACTTTGATTGTATTTGTGATTACCGCAGTTACCTATACATAGTTACTGATTGTGAGCTAAAGAAATACTTTTGTAACCGATTATGTATTGTAATACCTACGCAGGTGCTGCTTGAGTAAACAAAATGAAATTTGCATACAGTCATAAGTCATAAATTGGAAAATGTGGAGTGAAATGGCAGCGTAATTAATTGCACCCATTATTTTAATTCTAATTATGAATGCGAGGAATTGTAATGGTTATATGGGGAACAGTTGCAAGGTGCAAGAGTAATTAATCATATTTGCATTTTCCAAGGAACTTTTCCCTTGTTGCTTTCTCATGAGAGAGAAACTTGAGGAACTAATTAATGACTGTAGAAGTAGGAGTCATTTGTAAATAGCAAAACAAATAATTAGTCGAACTTTTATGCAATTACAATAAATTAGCGCAATAAACATACGTACGTTCCCAATTCTAATCTAGCGATTACATACGTATTATGTGTAACGGTAGAAGTTGGTATTATAAATGGATTCGTTCTTGTGTGTTGCAAATACAAACACCACTTAAAAGAACTAATTACGTTTTGAAAAAGCACAAGGAAGTGTAAATTACACGGGTTTGAAAAAGACAAAAAATATTTAATTGTGCAGTTTTAAAAAGGTCACAAAACTAAAATTTCACACTTTTGAAAAAGTGCAAAAACCTTAACTTGCACACCTTAACTTGCACACTTACACAAAGTGTAGAAACCTTAAATTACGCACTTTTGAATTAGTGCAAAAATCTTAAATTCCACTATTAAAAAGGTGCAAACAACAAATCGCGCTCTTTTGAAAAGTGCAAACAGCTTATGTTGCACGTTTTTGAAAAAGTACAAAATCTTAAATTGTACACTTTTGAAAAAAGCGTAAAAAAACACTCATTTCATCATTATAAAGCATGTAAAGTTAAGAACCCTTACGTTTCAAAAACTGCAAAACTTCCTCATCGTACTAGTTAAAACAGAGTAAAACCACTAATCGGAAGCTCATAAATAATCATCACGCTTTCCAAAATTACCAACACCAACACTAACTACGCAAAGATCACACAGCTGACACAGTTACGGAATCTGCATAAAATGTAAAACAGTAAAGCTGTTAACACCACATGCTGCTTAGCTTGACACGACACCTTTGACATTTTCACAACATTCTGAATACCACAGTCAGTCAGTAAATTAGTCCTATAACATTCCCAACTACATACTACCGACTACGCCTATACATTCCCACTTGTGATTCCGATCAATGTTTCTCAATGAACAAGAGCCTTCTACATTAAAAAACAAAATAGATAGCATCATCGTTCCTTTTACATTGTACATTGTACATGTACAGGTACTCATACTCACTCATGCTACAACACCACCACTAACTACTTGACCATAAACTGCGATCATCACTTGCGGGTGTAGTGTAACAAGGGAGGCACCATCAACAATATTGCTCGAAAACTTTGTACCTCCAAAAATGACATCATGATAACAGCAGCAATGCAATTCAGGAAAGCAAAAGACAAGACAGGACAAGACAAGACAGGAAAGGATCTAGGGAGGCAGTACCTATTTTGTTGTGCTCACGATAGTCCTCAATACATACTTAGGAAAACTCGGGACAGATCCAAAACGAAATAGGTAAGTAAATCTCAAACAAAAATTCCAAGTCCGAAGTGCTATTCAGGTAATAATAGTATATCATTGCATTACATAGCATTACACTGCTCAATCCCTTCACATCTTCATTACTGATATTCACCTGATTCAGATTCTAGTTCTGGTTCTGGTCTGACATAAAGATATGAACTGCCTCTGATTCGAATTTCCTCTCGGCTACAGACCATTCCATTTAAATGCTCCATAATTCATAATTCAAAAACATCTGATCTGCTTTACTTGAACTACAAACAACATCAGTAACACAACAGCAACACATTTCACATGTACAACGACAGCTTCCCCGAAGGTAGTAGTATCGTAATCGTAATCGTAATCGCCATTGGAATCGCAAACGCAATCGTCATTCGTAGTAGTAACTAGTAGTAGTAGATAATACAAGTACAGCCTGAAGATATCGGGAACCATAAGCTCATCGCCATAGTATCGTCATCATCCGTCGTCATTACAACGTTTATGGAGCACATAAAGAATCATTAGTTGCTATTTTCCTATAATAACCATAATAACATTCATAATCATAATTCATGGCACTAATTTACTTTACAGTTTATATACACAATGTACCATTCCCCCCTGCCTACATACTATGTACATACATGCATAGAGTAAAAAGGGAAGCGTTGGCGTTTGGTCCTGTGTGGGTACAAAATACAATTCGCCATTGCCATTCGCACAAATAAATCGTCCTCACGAAATGTAAAAAAACAAAATAACACCTCCTGCCTCCAGTCATTCTCAATTTTGCAGACAATCTCGTCTGACAGATAGGATACAGACGAGACAGCAGAGTTACCGAGCATGCCATGCATGCAATGCACGCACTTTCAAGTCGTTCCTTGGAATCGGAATTTTTATAGAAATGTACATAATTATACAGATATAGGTACGTGGTAATAGGTAATTATATAAATATCTTGACTATTGACTGCGATTGTTGTTGTTATATATATAAGTAGTAACAGTAGTAGATATAGATATAGATACAATATCTTATACCTATAGGTAGTCTACTGCTCTATATAATTACAATTAAGCTGGGGGATTACGATTACACTGTACCATACGGAACGACAACATTAATATTAATACACCCTTTTGAAAGGTACTTTATTACCTGCACCAGAAACCAGACCAGAAACATAACCATCAGGATGACCACACCAGTACCAGAGCCAGAACCAGAACCAGACACAGAACTAGAATCAGGCTACCTAAGTATGTAGTGAGTACTATTTAGCTACAATTTACACGCCACCATAATACAGATAATAATATTATGACGAGAGCATACTCCTACAACATGATCAATGTAGCTGCAAAAGAGAAACAAAAATTACAAGAACAACTTCAACTAACATGTGATGTGAATGTACGCTGATGCAATCATATGCAATACACTGCACTGCACTGTATATATTCCAAATAGGTACATAATGATAATCTACTGATCTTTTAAAGGAAAACGACGAAGAATGCACTCAACAAGAAACTGTATTGTAACACATTGTTGTTGCTTTAACTGTACATATGTGTAGGGCATTAATATCTGAATATGGATACCGGTATCGATATCGATAGCACAATAATACAGATAATGCTTAATGCCTTGACTTCAAGTGTGTTGTATCGAACAGATCTCGCTAATTTTCGCTTCCACATCAACCATTTTTTGAAACTGCGATGAACCAGAGTTGTGGGCTATTTTACTTAGGTATATAGTTAGTGAAGTGTTCTTTCAATAAATTACACTGGTATAATGTTAGCAGGGAGGAAGATGGAGATAGGAACCTACCTATTTCAAAACAGCATCCATGTCCATCTCCACCTTCTCTATCGACATAGTACATTGAACGATTTAACACTAGATCACTACAACACTACTCGGATGTAACCCACAATCATAGTGCATCATAACATAACATAACATAACGCAGTATTGCTGATATAGATTTGCGGGATGCAGTTGAAAATAATAGTTTATGGATAACACTCATCCACAATAAATATATGATCCATAAACTACAACACATAACTGCACCTAACAGCGGTGTAAGAGAAGAAGGAAAAAAATACTACTGCAAAATCATTATTTTCTGTTTCATTCACTTGTTCTTCTGATAACACCTTCTGTCTTTTACTTCAATATGTAACACATGGTTAAATTTCTGACTGCTGTGGAATTTAGACGTCATCTGGTTCTAGTTAGGTATTAGGTAATTCACTGTTGTTTTCTTATTAGTTTTTATAGAGTATTTGGACTTGGTCTTCTAGCTTGGCGTGAATGTTTGATGGAATGGAAAAAGTATTGCAGAAAACGAACTCTGAATTTGACTTGAGAGTATTATTTATCGTTATTATTTGGCTTTGCTTCGGATTCGTTACTTCGTTCGTGTTCATGTCTTCACGCTATCGTCAATCGTCTCTCTTCAATGTTCTGTTCATGTGTCATGTCATCTTTATCTCAAGCAAATATCTCGAAGAAATTAACAACTGACGACTACTCCTACGCACGATACTGATCAGTGATCAGTGATCGTACACAGACTTTGTTCCTAGCCAACTGTCGATGAGTACATACGTTGATGTCGAATATATGTCGATATTGATTCTGCTGATGATATACCGATGCGATGTAAGTTGGAGAAGGAAGCCCAGCACGAAATCTTTCACAGATAATTATACTGATATGCAAAAATCAAAAAATGAATAATATTAAATTAAATTATTATTTGCTTTATGCCATACGACTGCCATGTGATCTTACATCTCAAAGACTCAATTATTCCAATCAAACCTTTCAAATCACACACTACACTACAAAGAAGTATCGATAATAATTGCAATCTTTGTACCTGCCTAGTTACACTATTAAAAATAATTGTTGAACATACAACATACATACATCGAGGGCATGAGTTTACATTACATATTTCCTTGGAGAACAATGTCTTAAGAACACACGTGGTAAAGGAAGTATCCTGGGGGCCTCTCATTGTCATATCGTGCAGAAGATTTGACACTATCTCGGTGCTTCTGTAACAGATCTTCATTTTCAACTTGATTCATGACGCAAAAAACTTCAATTTCATGAATAAATATCTACCACTTCATTCAGCCTTCTTGAAAGTGGTTTGAACAAACAAAACCCCAAATCCAAAAACCCAACTTGAATTTGCCAAAGATGATATACAGACAGATAATTATCTAATCAGCTACACATAATTTTGCAAATTGCAAATATGGTGTAGAGTGGATGTGGATGCCGATTGGATCTGATTTGATTGCGAATATTCTACCAACGCCAACAATTTGCAATAAATACACCTACAAATTATAATTTTAACCATTCACTAATGACTTGGAAGACTATAATTGTTACTATTGCTTATTGCCAAAATTCAAAGTCAAAGGACTTGAAAGTTGCAACGTTCAATTTATCATTTTTATTCTTTTCCTTATTAATATTAGATTGCGCGTAGGTGATAGTGATGTGGATGTGATACAAATGCAATTTCCACCAACTTTACTAATTGCAAACAAACAAAGAAACAGGACCAAAACAAAATCGAACATATTGATGTTCCCCTGCAGTTACAGTTGAAAACGAAAGAATGATTCGATTCATTTGTGCCTTACCTACCTATGTAAGTAATATTCATACGTATATAGATTTGTCTATAGCAAAATACCTACTGCTTGATTACTGATGGTAACCCCCTCGAATTGCATGAACATGGAAGTAATGTAATGCTTTGTTTGTTTTTTTACATAATAAATATTCCTTAACAGCGGAAAACAATGCACATTCCATTGCCCAGAAAATAGCAATTATGATTCTTTGTTCCATGTTGAAAGTGTTCAATGCTCTGTGTGGGAAAAAACATGAGGGGGAATCACTTAACCATTAAAAGCAACGAGCCACACTAACAACCAACTTTTAGCTTTGACACTGACTCTAGCAACTTCAAAACTAGCAAACTAACATCAACATCAACATCAAAATCAACACGGGAATCACTAGGACTCCGAGCAAGTCTTCTCTTCTGAACAAGTGTGACGTTGACTCTTCAAAATGTTCGAAAACTAGCTTCGTAGCATTATAATACAACCTAATATATATTGTATTATACTTACGACCCCATCAAATTAAAGTGCACGAACGACGAACGACAAACAGCAAACGACTTACATAATAACAAAGCGTGTCTGAACCCATAATGTAATTCGCCAATGAAAAATTGAAATTTGCCTTTTGCCTTTAGAGGAAAATTAATGAAGAATGAAGGAGGGAGGCAGGGTGAACGACGGCGCGTACTTAAGTTAACACGAGCTTGTCATACTAGTTAACTAGTTGTTGTTGCTCATCCAGAGACTTGTACTAATAGTAAGTTATCCTGTCCTGCCTCCTGCCCTGTCTTGTCCTCTTCCGTCCTGTCCAGTCTCAATCATCCTGAAAAACTCAAACTGTTACAAACCATCAACGATCAACATTATCCCCATGGTTATCGGCATCCCATATCGTTGCCGAAGAATCCAAGCAAGTTATGTGTAACGCATGGAGTTCGTTTTACTTCGTTTCGACTCACATGTTATTAGTCGACACGTTTGCACTGTTACAGGTTTGTTTTTCTGCAAGGAGTTGAACTTTTGGTGGATAAATAATTAGGTTGACTGTCAGTAATTCAATTTTCAGTATCAACAAGTCAGATCTAGAGACGAACAAGCTAAGGAACTTAATACAAGGAAAATCCACCTTGCATCATCCTCATTTCCACTCGTCACTCTTGATGGAGCAAAACGTGCAAAACATAGCAAGTAGGAACCAACATTATAATTACAAAAATTCACCTGCCTACATACTACGATGTCATTGTATCTGTATTTCAGTTTCAGTACATTATGTACAATTAAAAGTTACCTATGGAAATGTCCACCACACTTTTCCGTCACCTACAAAGATTCTTCTTCAGCATTAATTACAGAAAGGTGTAAAGATATGATATTTAGGTAAGCCTAATCACCACACTAAAACACCTGCAATCTGGCAGTATGTTGTGATGTTGACTTGGGCAGTATGAGAGTAGGTACTGAGTTACTGAGTACAACTGCAAACTGCAAGTAGGTGTCTACTTTCAAAAAAACCGCTAGTCATTCATTTCACCTGCTCTCAGTACTCAGGACTCAGGATCTCAGAATCAGGATACCTACTGGTGTAATCAATAAATCAACATCAGCCAGTAAATTTCCCATCCTGCAACAAATTGGTGGAAAAGGTAAGTACCTACATATATAATCCTAAGTAACCACCTGTTTCTTCTTAAATCAAATGCATTAGCAGTACCCATGCCCATGATCAGTGCCAAACCAGACCAGTCAGAACACCACATTATTTATTATGAAAAGTACCTCCGTCTAATTACCTACACCTACCACCACCAACACCAAGACCAACGACATGACCTGGTGTTCTGGTTCTGGTCCTCGTTCTGTTTCTCGTACAGGTAATGACTAACTATAAGAATGAAACCATCAATGAATTACGAAAAGTCTTCCAGATTTACACAATGTACGACAAAAGGAGGCACACACGAAATCCGATGCCAATACCAACATCAATGCCAATGCCAATACAACACAAGGGAACAGATGCTGAATGTTGATTCATTACATCGATCAGCTTCACGCTTTCACACACTTGCTAATTCATAATTCCTTGGACGTTCTTTAAGTTGGTCACTCCTCCAAATGAAACAGTGAAAGACTCGAAAACGAAGTCCAAGTCTGGTTCTGGTTGCTGGCAGTAATTAAGTTTAATGGAAAACTGAATCAGTGAGTTATCCGCTAGTTGCATCTTGTATACCTATACCTACATCGGATCCTATATAGTACGTATAGTCATACTCGACTTGACTTGTCTTTGTCTGGGTGTTTTGCATATGGACATTGGCATCTTGCATCGCATCGCATGTGCCTGCGCCTGCAATACCTGTACTGCAGTAGTCAACAATTGAAATTCAACTTTCAACTGCCTACAACTATCACCCAACAACTAATCACTAATAGGTAAGTCTGGTACAGGTAAGTACAGAAAGACATCCTAACGGAATATTGCATCGGAACATCCCTGTGCCTTGCATGCCTATGTGTCTGTTTGTCTCATCTAAGAGCAACTAGCACTAAAGCAAAGCTAACTATTCAAGAACCAACTTTAATTCAATGCACGAACTTCACCCACTATTAACGATTACACTGCGATTACAATTGCCATTACTACATATGCATATATTCCTAGGCATATACCTAGCAACGAGGGAGAACACAGCTCCGAAAACCACAACAACAACAAATAACGAAGCAACGATTTATTATACAATAATACACGTTCTTACTCCTTTCAGGACTCAACTGAACTTGTTCAAACTTGTACAATACCAAATACCGAAACCAAACCGAACCAACTACCACTGCCACTGCCACCATAGCATCACTATCACAATCGCCATCAATATCAACACCAACACCAACTGTTCATTAACTTCTTGGTTGCAGAAGTTAGTTGTTAGCAGAACTCTCCGGAGTTGAGAGTTGGAATGAATTGGTAGGAATTTAAAGTTCGATTCATTATCTTGTAAATCACGACTTTAAGAAACGGCAAGCACCTGTAAGTCTAGTCTAGTCTAGCTTGACTACCAAACTACCAATCGAGCAATCTACGTCAGAAGAAACAACCTGTACTTGTATAGCATATAGTAAAAGTCTTCTAATACAATCCCAATCGAGACAATCATCACATCATGATAGCATCGTATTCGCATCCAATCCAGGTATAATATCATTCAGGAAAATATCACATTTTAATTCAATTTCAATCGCCAATCTTTTGTCTATACAAAGGAGAAAAAATACAAATCATCATCACCATCATTACTCTTCACTGTCTTCACTACAATTCGCCAATTCTAACACAAGCCTAGTATTCAACTCAACACCAACACAACACTTACATTAACATTCTCGTTTTACATTCGATTCAACATTCAATAAGGAATGACGATGCAAATAATGCTCAAGTTGAATGTGAATGTGCCAACATTATTTTCAATTATTGACCATAACAATCAAATAAATAACACTAGACTAGACTACCAGTCTGAGGCTAAAACTAAAGCCAAAACCAAAGCCACAGCCAAAGCAATGCAAACCTCAAACATCAAACCTAGCGCATCATCAAAGTCATATTGAAAAAACCGAATCTAATTCAACAGTGGTAAACAAGTGAACGGTGAAGAACACACAGTCACTATTTTCACTGTTACCACTACACTATAGACTGTATATATATGCACAATACTAGCGCTTTTTACTGCCACCATTAAGAATTAATCATTAATATCAGTATCCCCATCATCATAGTATCTCCATCACCATACCATGAAACATAGCATATCATCAAATCATTAAATCTTGACATGAAAAAATAGCGAACTGCTTCCCTACCTGGTTCTACTTCTGACTGACTCACTGACTCACTTGACTTTCAATCGATTTGTACTAACTATAAAAACTAAAGTTCAACCAGAAAGGCTTGTACTGTACATATATATCCACTAGCACTGACACTTGCTAGTTGCTAGATCATAGTGTTGATGTTGATAGCAATAGTTGCTGCCGGTCACTAGTGTGGGTAATGACAGCGGTAGTAGGTAGGCAGTAGGCAATCGATAAGCCTGATCATAATTATTGCTCACGTACCTAACAGCCAATAAAAGGTGCAGTCTGAGTACACCCAAACAGCCATAAAAAATCGAGATAGAGATGGAATTGCAAACACCTGGAGAGAAACATTTGGGCTGGAAAACTTCTCACCGCTGAGTTGAAACGAAAATGTAATTTATTATTCTCGAAATTCTGAGTAAGACATTTAGCATTCTACAGTATCAGACAATGTTCTTATTCAGATTCGGAATTTTCTTCATCCAATCCATTCTAAAGGTTGTCAGTGCCATTGTCAGTGTAACTGGAGTTCCAAGTCCAACTACTCCAACGTGTGTCATTCCATTTAATGATTCTACACATATAAAATCACACTGTAGATCTATATATCCCCATTATTACTGACTAGATAGAATGTGAGAATTCGATGAATGCTATTTCATTTCCACACAGCTCTAGAAACAAATTGCGAATACCAAATACACCCAAAGAAGCAATAAATCCTTTAGACATCACACAAGAAAAATCCCATATATCTGTATTTATACATTAGTCTGTCAGTATTTTGATGATAGTACCGACATAGCTCCTGGTACAAAAGTCATTTGGAACACGAACGAAAATCCACGAACGGACCCACAATACAAAATACCTAATCACCAATCCAATCAAAACTTCCACTTCCAACTTGAAGCCTCCAAACCCAAATCCCAATCCAAAATCAAAGTCAAAGTCGAATAGGCCAGAAACATAAACGTAAAACGTTAAAGCACCCAAGCCGAGCCGAAAGCCCAACCCAGTCACGTCAATGACAATGAAAATGCCAATAGGCAATTAAATTAATTGTAATCGTTATCAAAATGCATTGGTACTTCTTCTACCTCTACATACATAGGTGTTCAATGTATAAATCACCAATCATTCGTCCTTTTCCTTTTCATCCAGAACTGATTGTGAAGTGTACTCCCCAAGTAAACTAGGTATGATTTATCCGTCAATCAAACAATGAATAACAATAACTACAATGCAGTAAAAATTCAAACAAAATAGAGACAATTAAAAAAATATTAGCATTCAAAATATAAAACTCAAAATTCTCGAAGGATACTGTATATATACGTACTATGTATGTCAGTTCAAGAATATATTAAGTCAACTGTAACAGGAACACATGTATTGATTTATACGAGCAAAATCAAATTAATTGCCAATTAAAAAAGTTGTTGAATGAAGAATGCTGAATATTGAACCTGAACCCGAGACGGAACGAGAACAAAAACCAAATAGAAAGAATGAGAAGACCCGAACAAACATAACAAAAGAAACCGGAAAACCAGTAAAAAAATGACAACGACAGCAAACCTAACCAAGTAAACTGTAAAATTCATAAACTTCCCGCAGCTTGCAATTCAATGCAAAAATGCAATTGTTATAACACTGAATATTTATAGTTGTACTGTTGTACATAATACAATGAGCAGATTTGTATTCACTGCAACCAAAAAAGGCAGGTAGAAACCAAAACTAATTGACTACTGGGACTACTCTCTTATCGTTATTGTTAATTAACAGGCTCTTACCTACTGTAACTCTTGGTTCCCAAAGTGCATTAATCTTAAATAATTTTTACCGTAATCCAAATCGCATAATCGCCAATCGCATTTAGCTTCAAGCTAATGCCAACAACAACAACAACCAACTGTACATATTGCAAATTGCCAACTAGGTGTTTTAACAATTAAACTATGTACCAAGGCGCCGATGCCTACTAAACTATCGACTGTTGTTCATGAATAGCACTTAGCACTTGGACTATGCTTATAGCTTTGGATATATCCACAACAAGGAAGTTTTTATTCATTATTTATTTGCATTGTTATTGTTATTATTCACTCACGAGATTACAGCACAGAGCAGCCAAGAAAAAAAATGAGAAAGAATAGTCTTCCGTGGCTTTGGTTTGGTTTGGTCTTGGTCTTGGGCAGTCATAGTCATTATCATTAGCTTTATAGTATTATTAATCAGTCTTTGGCTTGGGATTTTAAAATATTATGACATCCGCATGTGGCCACATTCATCGATCCATCAAATTCTTTCAATTCAAATATTTAGATTATTCAACATTTATATTTGCATTCTGGTATACCTTTATAGTGTTCATTGGTGACATGCGTAAGCGTAACTGTGAAAATCAAAAGCTTATTTGATTCCAGGTGTGATTGTCAAATCAAGTCCTTTTGAAAAGAACTAAGGAATTTTATTTCATTTCATATTCTGAATACTGAATCTAACAGACTGGACTAACTAGCGACTACTGACAACTAATACTTCTTGACAAATGCAAAATCACTATTATCAGTCATTATCCTGTCATTGTAAGTACTGTCAATATTGTTCTTTCATTTCAATGAAATTCATTGCCAATTTCAGATTCTTCGTAACTGTTGATGCAGGTAAGTAGGTACTTTTGAGTAAAACCAGAACAAAATCCAAGCCTACTCCGAGAGTTATGAATATGAAGGTACCGAGGTATATCGAGTAACAAAAATCCCCATCATAAAATTACAGATCATATCAATTTACCATACACTATAAAGCTATAAAAGGTAATAGTTGTAAAAACAGAGGGCGAAATCAAATAATCAAAATTGTTCAACTGCACTAAGATTCTGCATCGTTATCGTTATCGTTCATTTTCCTATTTCGTTTACCGATCCTAGTCCTGAACTGAATCCACAAAGTTAACAAAGAGACTCGTTAGTCTCGAAGCGTCAAAACCAAAACCAAAGTCAAAGTCAAAGCCACAGTCTAAATAACAACAAGCGAGAACCAACCCCACATCTCTATTTGATCTTAAGCTGCATACGAATCGAGTTTAACCACTATTAAATACCTATATCTATCTCAGATATATCAATTAAATATCAATCGCATTATTATGTAAAGTGAAGTGCAAACGAATGCTTTCTCATCGATCAGCATTCAAATATTACAACCAATAAGTACTAATACTACAAGAGGCATTATTATCACATCGATTGTATGAGGTCCGAGTGTGTTGTCTTGTACCTACTATACCTACATTAACATCGGTCCTCGAAACGCATCACGTTGAAGGTAGAAATTCGAACTCGAACCAGAATTGAAAATGAGGAGAAGGTGGGCGTGTAAAATTGTGGAATGAATTGAAATCATCAACACCAACACTCAACAACTATACAACTCAAGACCCACCGTTAAGTCCTACATGTTAAATTTAAATCCGAACAAGGTTTCCAATGTTTCCACTAGTCATTAGTTGTTGTTACTCTGGTCTGCTGTTAGCTTTTAGGATCTCATTGAGTTCAACACCAAGACAAACTTCAAATCTAATTCAATATCTGCATCGACTTGGAATTCCCATTCGCATTCGTTCATGCTCCAGTTTTACAAAGTAAGTTTGCATTAGTCATTAGTAGTGCTCTTGAAAAATTCAATTATTTCAAAGGCCTACTTTATTCAACACTTTAAGCTATTGGAAATGCACATATGAATCTACATATACCTATGTAATATTGTCAATATTGCCAATGTCAATTATATCTTGCTTCATGACTAATGTAGTGCATTTCTAATTCTAACTCGGTATCTATGTAGCTATTCGTACATACGTACCTTAGCACATATAGATGACTATGGTAAATAGTAAATAATAAACAAATGCAGATTCACAGTTCACACCACTCTTCGTGGTCACTCTTGCAAGATACTCACGAAGAATGAACATTAACGCAGTGTTGTACCTTACAGACCTAATAGAAGTGACCTAATAATTTTAACTCTATATACCTACATACCAATATTGAACAATAACACTGGACTGGCTTATATAACAACACTTGGTGTAGTGTAAGTTTTAAAACGTTAAAAGCATAAGGATCGGAAGATACGATGCCGTATGGAAATCCAGACCTCAATTTGGGCGCAGGTTAAAAAACAGCTACCCTTGAAAACAAAGGACTCATCTAATCGACTATTAATGCAAAATTCAATGTTAATGTTATACTAATGCTACGCTTTGCTTTTTACTATAGTCAATAGTATTTCATTCAAGATTACTCCAGAACGCATTTACTGCACACGCTTACAATTTTGTAGTTCAAAGTATTCTAAACTAAAGTCAAAAGTAGATCCGGCATTTGCTGGTCTGCAGCGTCTTGAAGTTGAAGTGCAAAACTTTACACTACACAGAGATCCACCCAGTTTATACTAATTCACCATTTCCATTTATTTCCATAGATTCTCAATGAATTCTCTAAACCAACGTAAAGTTTTCCCAGTCACCGTCACCGTCCCACCAAACCAATTTACCAATTACCACACTCAAGCAACTCAAAAACTCATCGTAACTCAAGATCTACATGCGTCGTAGTTTCAACTCTTCAACATCAACCACGCAACGCTTGTTCCACGTTATTTTTTTCTCAAGAGTCTCAACTTTCAGCTTTTTGAAGGATCTTGTTCTCAACTTGCATTCGTTGTAGTTGTAGCTATACCAGCTTATCAGTAGGTATTTGCATTCTCACGAAAATTTGCATTTAGATGCAAAGCCTATTTTGTACTTGTACTTAAGTTGGGATTAAAAGTATAAGTAAAAAACACAGCTGAATATAGGTACACTGAAACTTTTTTTGTCATTATTTACACCGTGCGATCATGGATCCTTCAAGATTCAAGATCTTCATGCAAAAGTTCTATTCTATATCTGCACTTTGTGTTTGTAGGTGGTGGATGGTTTGGTGATCAACACGATGATGATGATGATGATGATTTGACCAGAATTTGAAGTTTTTTACTGAGAGAACAACTTGAAAGGACTTGAAAGAAATTCTAAGGAGAACAGAAAGCAGATTTAAAGTTAATTCCGAAACCTTCACGGTAACAGCATTCACTCGTTCACATGAAAGGCGGTAGTAGGAGTAGGTAAAATAGTAATAGTAAAGGAGATCAACATCAACCCGCGACAGTCAGCAATGGTGTGCCAATTTAAATCACATTTTTTGTAATCAATCTCAATTTTCTCATAAAATCTCCCAACTTAATCCTACTATACCAAGAACCTACTGCCTTATAAAGTCATTAATTCTATCTCATTACACATTAGTCATCTCCAACTTGGATTCTGATTCTAATCACAAGTGAGTTGTGAACCTCGTAGAATCTGCATCGGAATTTGGTGCTCTTATTTTTCCTCTAATAGCTTCCCTTGCTGCTTTCCATTTTAAATAACTCCTTACAAGACAAACTACTTAGGTACTAGTTGATTTTTTATTACAATCCCTAAAATTACTGAATCGCGGAAGATGAACTATTAGGTATGTGGTACGTACACCTAATTTACCTAGTCCGTTTATAAATAGCAAATGCCCATTTCAGACAAAAGGTTTTGTCTCGATGTGACTTCACATTTTACTTTTTACCCATTTGCATTCTACTTAATCCTTTGCAGATTGAGAATCATCGTTCATCTTTATCGTTATCATTATCATCATGCTTCCCTTTTATAGTCAAGTCAATATTGAA
>JAAXYX010000965.1:0-28175 GCA_036851915.1 Ptenothrix huangshanensis
GAAAGGGTTTGGCAATTGAAGACACGAGAATTTCACTTACTATGTTAATCACATGATTATTGGAGGCTGGAGATAAGAAAATTGAAAGGTTTGAAAGGGAAAAGAGGTGAGAGCTGAACGAGGGTGCGGATTTAACACTCGAGGCAGAGCATTGGAAACACATTTTTTATTTCATTTCAACAAATTACGGGATGATAGGAAAGTACATAAGGACGAATAGGAAAAGGAATTAAAATTAAGTGATGATTAAGATTCAAGATTCCCGGGTAACGCTAGTACTGCTAAAGCTAAATATTCATGAATGAAAGTAGAAAAGATGTGGAAACACGGGCTTTTGTTTGATTTTGGTTGTTGTGACGCTGATTGTGGAAATGTTCACAAGGAAGTCTCGCGCATTGGCCCAACTTCCAGTCCCCAATTTAGTCCATTAAAAAGGAAACCGACGAACGCCATTGGGAACTGCTCGATGCACTTGAGGAAGCACTTGTTCTGTGACAGACTTAGCCTTCGTCTACATACCAAACAAAGCAATTAGAAAACCCCGAATAAAGTTGCACATCAAAGTTACCATTCTATGAACTTGACGCAAAGGAATTGGAGAAAAATATGTAAAAAGGTTTGAGTGCGGACCCGGTGCAGAAGTTGATCAGAACTTTGTGAAAATAACGAGGCGTGACCATTCGATCATTAAGCACAATTAAATGTCCCACGTTCTCTTCGCTGACCAACTTGGAGATTTGAGCAAAAGCGAATTCCTTGAGATTTTCAATTTGGTATTTGTCCGCTGCATAAATCAAATCCACCAGCTTCGTCCACTTTCCACTTTCGTTTCCGTCATCTTGGTGGATTTTATCGCTCCTCTTTTCAACTTGTAAGTCCAAATCCAAGTCCAAGGAGCAGTACAAGAACTTGAACATGTTCTCCACCGTGTCCGGCTCGAAATCGTCCTGCAGGTGGATCACATTCGACATTTTCTCCTCCATGTCATGCTTGAGCATTGCTTCGAAAACAGGGCTTGCTCCTAAAATTCCAAATAAATTAATTAAAAGCACTCATCGTCAGTGCACGGGGTCTCTATTCGTTAATTAATTCTATAATTAGTTAGTAATAAATGAGGTAGTAATTATCTTGCGAATGAGTGTCAATTCCTACCACAAACAACAGTTTTATGAACATTGAACGTTGTGGTCTCGGTTCGAACTTCCAGATCCGAGTAAATCTTCTCGGTCCAAAGCCTTCGGAGCCAGGAGCTGTTATGGGTGGAGGATCGCAAAAGCGTGGGCGGCGCTGCTGCAGCTTCTCCTGACCCTGACCCCGACCCTAACATTGGCATTGGCCCCGATGTAAAGCTACTAAAGCCAAAGTGTGCGTGATCGTGATCCGTGGCAGGAATCAGAACTTGCTCGCTTCGAATCATGTGGGGCCCGAAGAGGTGAATGGTCAAGCGAAGTGTCATCGAGTCCTTGACCAGTACCTGCTCCTGCATGTTCTCGCTCCGGAATGCGTGGTCAGGAATAAACGTCTGCCACTTATTCGTCAGCTCAGAATTTGAACCGTTTCCGCTTCCCGTTGGCGTTCCCACATTAAACTTTTGCACCGTGCTTTCTAACCAAGTCAAGGTCAAGATGCAACAAGAATTCAAGTATCATGCACACAAAATATTAACTAAATTGGCATTGCGTAACTCTCAAGAAACGGTTCGTAGTTGGTAGTTAGGACATGAGTAGAAAAATCGGGACACGCTTACTGTGATGCATAAGAACTTCACCATCATCGGCCACCAGCTGAGCGACAATTTTTGCCAAGAATTCTCCACGAGACATGCTGGGATTAAAGTTTGGCGGGGGTTGGTGTGGAAGTTCCTTGTCGAGCACAAGAGCTATCATCACATACTTGTTCCCAGCAGTGGTCGTGTAGTCAAAGTCAATTGCAACGTACCTTTCACAATTAGTCAAAGAATTAATAAGTCACTTCTTGACGAACCAATGAATTGGGAAACGTGTGTTCATTTCTATTTAATCGTGGCCACTACAAAACGACTACTTGAACAAGAACAACTAACGACGCGTTGGTGTTACACTGTTACCACATTGAAGGGCGCTCCAGTTGTTGTCCCATTTGGAATTTCTCGGTGCGTAAGGTCTGAAGAGGCAACGAGTCCTGGTGGCCAAGAAACGGACAAATCACACTCAAGTTCCTCATCTTCCATTCCAAGCTAAATGTTTCCCTGGGCACCTATTCACAAACCAAAAGAGCCATAAGCACTGTAACACGCTCCATTCCTTTCTAACGTAATAAATCAAAATCTTATGATTCTCTCACTAATTCATAGTCCAATTCATTTCTCACATCATCAATAAGTCAAAAGCAGTTTGCACAAAGAATGTTTTTAAATAAAAACAGGTACGCGGAGTAAAATCCTAAAATGCTCATCACATCACCTTTGTTTCAATAATAACTTTTGAGCCCAGAGTGTTCTCGTGCGGACCAATAGAATTGCTCATCCTTTCAGCGTCATCTGCTTCACTTGTTCTTAAATAATTTATTTTATCTTGAGTAATTGCCGGGGTGGGGAGGTGATGAGTAAGTAAGTAGGTGAGTACCGTAGTTGTAGTTGTAGGCAGGGCCAATTTGAGCTCAAATTCACTTCCCAATCTCCCAAATATCCTTTTGGCACTTGCGGAAAAAACTCTCTTCTCTTCAATCAAAAAACAATATGAGTAAATCAGTATATGAAAGCAGAGTGATTTTTTTCGGACGAGGTCAAGATTTATTACTACTCAATAGTCAACTGAATACAAGTACAAACTACGAATCCACCAAATGTACAAGCCGGAACTGCACTGATATTTTGAATTTGTTTGATTCAAATAAATATTAATTTTAGTAGGCATTTTTCATTCGGTATTGTTTTGTTAAACAAGATGGATTTGTACATTATCCTTGCACCGTAGAAACTAAAGCCAAGCATTGGCAATGCATTCCGGATTGAACATTAGTTGAGAACAACAGCAACAGCCACTCACCCGCATTTCAATCTCGCCATCGCCACAGACGCTTCCATCTCGATCTCACATGGGCCAGCATCACGTGATAAGCGTGGAGGGAAATGCAATCTGGTGAAATGAGTGGACAGATGATGACATGGATACCTCCACCGCTCTGTCGTCCATGGTTCCCACAAGTCAGCTCATGGACAGCTTGTCAGTTCTGATTATCCTCATGTCTTGGCATCTATTTCCTTTGACTAACAGCAGGTGATGATGGACAACAAGCTCACAATCTTATGTCGCAACTCACCAGCCAACTCTTCACTACGTCCCACCCTACTCCCAGCCTCATCATTCCCTTCAGAACAACCTTCCACTTACCATGTATCATATATACCACCCTTCCCATCACCAACACTACAACTCACTGTCTCTACAACAAGGGCCGACTACCCAGCACAAGCTACCGCCACAATCCCAACAACAGCAACCGCTACCACTGCAGTAGCATCAACAAGTCAACAACAACCACCGGAGCAATTTACCACAAGTTTTGTGGTAAACAAAAAAGATCGCTCAAAAAGCAAAAAAACACAGAAAACATGCAAATACACATAGCCGTAGAAGCAGTTTATGGAGAAGGCACCGTGATGCAGTAATAAAATATTAAAGGATTAGATATGATTATAGGCTTGTAGTGTAGTAACAGTATTTCCAACTCTGTAGTTTTCAGGAGCAATTCAGCATAGAAACAGCGAAATAATAATACTGTAGCATTATCTTAATCTTCTTAATACAAAAGAAAAGCACGTGCACAGGATCTCCTCTCACACGCTTGAGGGTACCCAGACATGCAATACACCATTCAACCGAAATGCGACGGAGATGACCGTAGGCTAGGTTAAAATCCGATCAAAAGGGCAGGAACCCGACAAAATGACAAAAACCTACACACCCGCCGTCAAAATGTAATTTTTTAAAAAAACTTAATAAAATGGTAAAATGCAGCATGCTGAACAAGGCCAGTTAAGAAAACCCCCCATCCCGCCCAAGCCGCCAAAAAATGTGTTGTATAACTGTAAAGGTAATCTTAACTGCGCACAGGATCTCCTCCCACACGCTTGAGGGTACCTAGACGTGCAATGCACCATTAGACGCGAAATGCTACGGCGATGACCGTAGGCTAGGTTAAAGTATGATCAAAACGGCGGGAAACCGCCAAAATCACAAAAACCTACACAACCGCAGTCAGAATGTAATTTTTTAATAAATTAATGTAATAAAATGGTTAAATACAAAGTTCTGAACAAGGCCAGATAAGAAAAACCTGCCGCAACCCACCCAAGCCGTGAAAAAATTTAAGGTTAGGTTAGGTAGCGCGACTACAAAAACGACACCTACTAGAGCGTCCATCACTCTTAGCCCACTGATCCTTGGGCCATTTTCCATTATGTCAATGACTAGCGACTGAACCTTGTAGCCCTTTCCCCTGGTCCACATTCCCATGGGCATGGGTTACTAACTTATGCCACGTTACCTTGAGCTATTGAATCGTATGCTACTGATCCTTAACAATTTTCACTTGAGCGACGAATTCGTATGCTACTGACCATTGGAACACTTTTTCTTGGGCCACTGACTATTCGGCCACAGGTCCTTTTGCCAGTTTCTCTTCGCCACTAATTCTGGTGACAGATCCTTCGATCACTTTCCCTTGGGCCGCTTATTCTGGAAACGGATTCTTGGAACACTTACTTTCGGACCACTGACTCTAAGGCCACCAATATTTGGCGGAAATTTGGCTACTGATACTGGGAACAGTTACCTATGATTCTGATCCTATGACGACTGACAGGTATTTTCCTGCGCATTTGTTCGGATTTCAATCTAGCCCACTCACTTCGTTTAATTTAAAAATCGTGTTTCCGTCTCGGTTTCCTTTTATTATAGGCAATTGACCCGAAACGAAAAGATTGTCCGTTATGGCAGCTTCTCGCAGCTGTGGCCATCCTCAACGGTGGTCACGTTCGAAGCTAGCTATTGGGGGACATCGGGTCATTTTTCGTTATTCTGAAAAATGACCACCAATATTTTTTTCGTAAAGGCGACGATGTATTACATATTTGTGCAAACTTTCACAACAATCGCTTTACAATTGTGGACAGCATAATTTTTAAACAAAAATAATTAACATGGCCTTAAATGGCAGACAAGCTGATTTTAGCCTACAGGTGGGAATTACAGTTTTAAGTTTCCTGCAAGAAGTGTTACACTTTGGTACACAACAAAGTACGGCAGTTTTCTATCGTGCTCATTTTTGCAAAAACCATCACGTTAGTGTATATTCTTACGAGGTATTTTGAGTGCTCCTAATGATGACGTAAGCAGACGTATGTTGTAATACCCACGAAACCTACAGTTTTCGTCGGATTAAAATGTTTATTTTTTTTATTTAAAAGGCAAATTATTGGAGATTGTTTAAGGCTAGACCGATTAAAAATCGGTTGATTTTGGATGAGTCTACTCTATTTTGGAAGAAATGAGAACAACTACACTGTCACACCCAAGCCAAACCTATCTATAAGATACTGTGTGCGGAGTAGTAAGTGAATAAGTGAGTGAGTAACGCCCCAAAGTAGAATCAGAATCAGAGTCCAAGTAAGGCTGCTTGTTACTGTATTCGTACACGCTCTTACTGACTAGGATTTCAAAGTATCTACACATGCGGAGGGGCCTACTTATCTGCCCCTACTGCATAGACAAAACCAAGCAATGACAAAAAAAACAAAAATCCAACAGAGAAACCCACACAATGATGCATACCACTATCAATATCTCCCGTTACAGACCCTAACAACCGTATAGCAGTAAACAACCACACTAGACCACTAACACACGTTTGCAATCAAGCTAATCTAATCACCGTAAAGGCTTTGAAAGTAAAAGCCATGGCTGAAGACACTGCAAGGGAATCTACAGTGAATAATGCTCCCACAAATAACCAACTGTCCAAGTCTTTCACCACAGGCACCAGTACCTGGGACCGGCACTATGTAGCACGGCAATGCCGGAACAATCTTCAACGTTCACAACCAACGCAACGAACAACACTGCATAGCGGCACCTACGACTCTTCTCCTCATTCTCGTCTTCTAATAACAATGTAAAGTAATTCAATCATCCAATTCCATTTAATATTCGTTCCTCGGCACTCTGATATCACAGTGTATGTACATACCAGTCAACGATATACACATGCATATATATACACCACTCTCTATAGCTTCCACGCCGTTCACCATCCCTACATATCCACTCAACGGAACTTTTCCAAACCTCATTCCATTCCACACTTCTTATCCCCACTACCGTACAAAAACACGCATGTACGACTTACAACTATTTTCCTTCTTAAATAACTTCCATATACCTAATACAGCCTCCGTTCCTATCCCACACTAATTCACTAGATTTTCTTTTTGATTTTAAACTTTTTTTAACAATCAATTTTTCAAAATTTTACGAAAACCTAAACTGCTTATAGAAAATTGTCGTCCAAAACATTTTCTATTACCCTAATCCTAACCCTACGCTAAATAGAGCATTTTACTCAGTTCCAAACCCTTTTCTCATGCTTTCACACATACATACTTACACTATAAAATTCAGCGAAAATCATTACCTTACTCAATTCAATTCCACGTTGAATTCCAAAGCCGTCCTTTTTTATCGTGTAAATGCAGCCAGATACCACAAAAAATTTTCTTTCTTTCTCAGCGTTTTTAAATTACAGTTCCAAGAGTACCTTACTCGACTCACTGTATCCTTTCCCAACAAAAATCTTCCCAAAAAAGTAAATGCCTTAGTAGATGGTTTATGAAAATTTGTCCTGTAGCTTCAAGTAAGTAACTGTACTATGATTGAATCAGTCAGAAACATGTAGCAAACGCACAACACGTCAGACACGGAGGAAGCGAACAAAGGCTATTCACAGAATGAAGATGAGGAACAGAAATGCACTTGTGCGTCTCCATTAGCACTATTAAGAAACGACTAGAGACCATGTACAACTTACCTTTACATCTTTTTCCCGCAACCCACCCTATGTACTCCTCCATGAATATGATCTTATACCGAAATTGACCCATGGCCTTCGGAACAAACACCATCCCTCACCAATACCGCTTTTACTAAACTTTCTATCCCCATTAAAATATCAAACCTGTAACATAACAATATTTGGATTTTTGTTTCGACGTTCAACGAAAACATTAATATAAATATCAGAACAGCAATTAGCAACAAATAATACAAAATTAGTTACCTATATCACTCTGCTTCCCAGTCGACATGGCATCCGGCCCATCTCCGTACACACTATCCTCCTTGTCACACATTCGCTGAATTAACCATAATACTTTACGCAATCTCCCCTTATATTTTGTTCACATTTTTTCACAAATTCAGTACCCCAGGTTGATCCACTATATTAGCGACAAACATTCAAACCTTCCCAATTCCAAAACTATATCGTCGTTGAAGAATAAAAATAAGCTAAATGCATCTGGCTCCTTAAGCACGAATAAGCGCCGGGTCTGTCTATGCGCTTATGTAAAATAAGGTATAAGCAATATTCACTTTTTTCTATAAGCACCGGGTCTGTATACGCGCTAATGTAAAATAAGATATAAGCAATATTCACTTTTTGCTATAACCGCCGAGTCATTAATAAGCGCCAGGTGCAAATAAGTGTCGGTCTAAAATGTTAAAAATATTAATCAGCACCGGGGCGCTTATTCGAGGCCAATACGGAATTTGAGTAAGGCTTGCAACTTATGGGTTTTAAGTTATTTATAAACCCCTAATTTGTTTAAAAAACTCGGATTTTTCATGTTTTGTAAAAAAAATAAACGGATTTGTCATGTTTTTTGAGACCTCAAGAGGACTAAAAGTGGTGCCTCCACGAAGTTGACTTGCAGAACCTACTCACGAGAACGCGTCGAATGGTGCACCGTGCACCATGTTAAGAACTTTTTGAAACTTTTGTCGAATCGAGTAAATTATACAGATAGGTTGTAATAAATCGAACGTTCATTTCAATGCTTCGGATTGAAATGAACTAGAGTGTGAATTTGACATCTAGATGAACTTATTGCAGACTAAAATGAGAATTATCTTCGCATGGGATTTAGCCATGCAAAATGGCAGTTGTCTTTGAGGTTGCAGTTGTAAATTAGCAGTTGTTGGGTGGTAGTTGGCAGTTACCCGGCCTGGTAGCTACATTCAGCAGTTAGTATCATAGTTAAAGTATAAAGTTTGTTGCTACGGAGCAACACACGTTATATTTGACTTTGATTGCTTGCGCACAAAATTAAACTCCCTAAGCAAACATCGGTGATCTAAAAAATAGAATTTTATAACTGGTGATGCAAAATAATAATTAGTTGTAATAGATCTTTAAGGAAAAACTAAACGCTTAGTTTCAGTTTCCGCATTTAAAACTTGCTCCACTGAGTCATGCAATTAGATATTCGTCATTTATATGTTATTCGGTTAGGATACATGACTAAGAAAACTAAGAAGTACCAAAACAGTAATAGTATAAGTTAAATACAAATACACTCACACATCACATTATCTTACCATTCACGTGACCTGAATCATATTATTCCATTAATTTCTTAATATTTTTCTTACAATGAAAAACGGAAGCAAACGAGATTTCGACTGTCATCTGCATCGCCATCACAAACTACTTGCAGTCCTCGCCACCTTTAGCCTTAGCCTTACTCAGGTGCTTACCCTTCCCTTCATCGACCCCAAAATTGATCAAAAACTGCAAACAACTAACGAAGCGACTATTGTAATTACCTTCCTCAACAGTCAAGTGGACAAGATCCTGGAACCGTACGCACCCGATAAACCAGACAAGTTCCCCAGCCACGGAGCAAGAATAACAGCGATCCACAAGGAGCTCACGGAGCATGCGGATCAATTGCATGCGGCAACGCTCAAGGTGATCAATGGCATTCAGAGACCTGCTCAATCGCCCTACATTTTAGTCCCAATGTGGCAAAGCGGTGAACTCGTGGTTCGAAATGCAGATAAAGTTTTGATGCAGGAACTTTCCAAGTCCAATGAAATTGAAAACATTACCCTATCGGAAAAGCGTAAAATAGTAACACAGGAGAAGCCGATAATGGTAAGAAAAAATGATATGCAGAGGCAAGGTGTAAATAGCTGGGGAGTGACTTCCATGGGCTTCCCCCAAATTTGGGAACATGGAAATAAGGGCAAGGGAGTTGTGGTTGGATTTGTAGACTCGGGAGTATTTTTAAATCACGAGACTCTGAAGGACAACTGGCGATCCGAACATGGATGGTTCGAGCCAAATTTTTTCTCTAAGCAGCCCTACGATACCAGCAATCACGGAACATCTGTTGCCTCCATTGCGGTTGGTAGGAAGGGAATCGGCTGCGCACCCGAAGCTCAGTGGATAGCGTGTATTGCTGTTCGAAACGAAAGTGACGCTGACCCAACCACTGTCAACGAATGCCTCAAATTCATGAATTGCCCAACAGATGCGGATGGAAAAAACCCCCGTTGCGATCTTGCGCCAAAGGTTGTTGTTGCAAGTATGGGCTACGACGGTGTTGCAGTACGGATACAGGATCATGACAAGCATTTGAAAGCTCTCCGGCACTCAAAAATTGCGCTTATATTTGCAGTCGGCAACGACGGCGGCAAATGCGGTACTGTGAGTTACCCTGGAAGCAGTGAGTTGGTCATTGGTGTGGGCAACACTCAACGGGACCTCACGGTGCATCCAAAGTATAGTTCCTGTGGACCACCGTTTTATAACAAAGCACTGATAAAACCGGATGTCGTTGCTCCGGGTACTCAAATTCTAGCAGCAGCCTCAATCAAAGACAACAGCCCAGATCAGTATGGTATTTATACCGGCACCAGCATGGCAACTCCCCACGTTGCTGGATTGGCCGCACTTTACTACCACGATTTTCCAAATGCCACGACGCAAGAATTCGAAACTCTTCTTCGAATATGGTCCAGGACTAGTACCAAACCGAATGGCCTAAATTTGAAATGTGGGGACATCACTGAAAAGGTATTTCCGAATAATATCGCTGGTTATGGATTCGTCGATGCTTATTTTTTCATGGAGAAAGCACATGGGAGAAGTTCTGCTACACATTATTTTTGCCAGTCCAAGTTGATGATACTTGCAATTGAAGCCGGGATTGTTGCCACATTGAGTTTATATACTGGTTATCGCAATCATTGACATATAAAATGGTCTCATATGCAGCGGAAAGCAAGTGCAAATTAATCAAACTCTTACAATTAAAAATTCTTGTACACGACCAAGGGCCTTGGCACGTTGGAACCCAAGACAAACCACTCGTTGGGGTACCCAAGACTATAAAATCCTTGGATTTTTCAAACAGTTAATTTAACCCAAGACATTTAATTTAATGCCAAAGTAACTAAACATTGTCTAAAAATATATATTTGCTGTTATTACTTAATTGAAAAATATATGTTTACTGAAAAATACTCACAAGTTTGTTAAAGAGCATGTACAACTATTAGCTATTTAAAGAATGAAGAGAGTTCAGCTAAATGTTTAGTCAAAAAAGTCGACTAAATATGCTGTTGTCCGTAAGGCAACCGCATAACCGCTATAGCAAAGAATAAGATTCTTGACATCTGGGCCAAGACTTTATTGTTGCTGAATAATACTTAAATTTTAAATGTGAAATTATTCGCAGCAAGTAAAAGTATTAAATAATCATAAATAAAGGAAACAAATAAAGTAACAAAGAAATTGACCTAGTCTAGCTTACTAAATACTTTATGGCGTCTATAACACTTCATTTTTGCATCCTTAAATCATGTAACCCACTTATTGGTGGTATTCGATGGCTAAGAATCATATAAGTTCGGATGAATGCGCGACCTGTCGTCCAATCTGGTCGTTCGATGATGACTGGACTGATTGTAGGATATGCCACACGCTTTTACGAATTTGCGGCAAGGGCGACTTAAATTTTGATTTCTGTGACCATCCTTATTAAAGTAACTTGCAACCAAATTGGGTGCATTGGAATTGAGGCTATCTAAGGTAATCAAACGAAAAATTAAATAAATATCGAAGCATTTAGTTTGATCACTTAGAATGACATACTATACTTGATCAACATTTAAATACATAGTTAGAAATCAATTATCATTTGCCCCTGCCTTGACGAATAATTGAAAAGTTTCGGGGTATATGTCATTGCAGTGAGAGGTATTCCCTCATCATCATTATTTTTAGCTGTACAACTTTGCACTACTGACTTTTTCACTTTCACAGATGACAGATTAGTTCAACTTTACCGGTTCGACACGTCTCTTCCCAAATGATAATTATGAATTTATGACCGAGGACGCAAATTACTAACAAAAAAAAAGTTTAACTACAAAGTTCGTTTACAGAAAACCAGAAGCAGCAATGAATATTTCAGTTTAAAAACCTCAACCTCCTGTTCCTGTTGTAACTTGACACTTGTCGTCTTTTCGTTGTAACAAGTTGTCAGTTGTCGTTGTCACCAATCACCAAATACCAAATACCAAATACCAAATCTCCTATGCCTGTGAAGTCACTTTCAAATTTTCCCACTAGTTTTTCTCACAAAGATTCTCTCTTCTCTTTGACGGAAGAGACCATAGCTTATAATGTGACTGTGCCATTCAACTACACAATAATTCGGATATTTGTACATGCCAGAAGAAATTATAATTAATTTATATTGTTTTATTATTACAACAACGAATCATCAACCAGAAAACAAATTAGCAATCCTTTCCCTCCACCTATAAGTTTTAAAAAATTTCTTTCATTCTAATTCACTGTTTTGATTAGCATGTATTTATTTAATACTTTAATTTACACTGCGTAGGGAGCTGTTTTTAGTGCAGCATAGTCCATCTTCGTACTATAAAGCAAACCAAGGATGACATTTTATTGACATTCTTCACTTATCGCAACCGTATCTTGCTCGAATCATGGCTACGTCGGTTTTACTGAGGTGATCCCTCTGTCCAATTTCGACTCCTGCTTGTTTCGGCTCCAGAACTACTTGCGGAACGCCATCTACGACCTTTGAAGAACCACCGATTCCAGGATAATGCATAATGCTGTCATAGTCATAAGGCAAGTTATACAACTCAACTTCTTGTGCAGCGTATTTTTTGTACTGATCTTCCCATGCTAAAAAAGAAAAACAGAAATCAAATTACATTCTAAGTACATACGTGTTATCAAAGGAATTTTCTCCACGGACAAAGAGATTTTCGGATTACAAAAATCCTTCCGTTGTACAAACAAACAACTACTTACATGGATTCACAAGATTTTCAGGATAATAATTTACATAATCGTCTCGATCAGGTCTGTTTTGCTCATGGAAGAAACCAGCAGCATGAAGTAGCTCGTGGGTTACAGTTCCTGGAATGAGACAATCGCCACCCATTTGAATCACCTGACCGCCTCCTCGCATCCCCATGTGGGAAGCACATGTGTCGTCAGACCTCACAAAAGCCACAAAATTTTCAACTCCGTACTCCCATGGTACAAGTTGGATACAGCCCTTGAGATTTGAATTAAAAATTTCAATGCCGGCCATAACTATCTTTTTTTGTTCAGGAGCTGAAAATTGTTAAAGATATCATTTAAATCAGTAATTAATATTAACAATGTAACTATTATGTAAGGAAAAGCTTCAATTATTTCCCATATTTTGTACATACACAATTTATCTACCTTATCAAAATAATAAGGGATTTTGTTGTCAGTCCAGGGCACGTTGTCGGCTTTAGCTGCGCCTTTGTTGGAAACAATTTGCTCTACTTCCTCCTCTGTCAACATTATATCGCCCTCGAAATAAGGTCCAAACTCTCCATGAGAGCCACTTTCGGGCTTCCAAGCTGTAAAATGAAATTTTATTATCCGAGTAATATAAGCCATAGAAATTATTTATGTTCCCTTTGTTTTGGATAATTTGTAAAATAAATAAAAAATGTACCTGGATTTATGTAGAGCCGACTTGGGGTTGGCTTCGTTTGGGTCAGAATGACAAGTGCTAAGAGCACCGTTGAAGTGAGTAATTTCATTTTCTCGAATGGAATGGAATGCTCGTCTTGACGTCTTGAGTGACAGTCTGCCTTTCTCAGATAATTAGCTTCTGAGCTGTTCGTAGGATGGAGGAGTTTTTGGTGTGAATAAAAGTGTACTGTAACAGCATCTTTTTATATGCGTATAAAATCGATTAATCTTAAGAACGGCGTAGTTGTGGCTACCACTTGTTTGTAATTAGCGGTTTCCATAAAAACTCTTACCTACTTTGCAAAAATTTTCATGGTGTGACAAGGGAGCATTTTGGCACAATACCAATTTCGGAATTATGTTTAAAAGTTCCTAACCCATAATTTTACCTTTTTCAGAACGTCCGGAATTTTATTGTCTACACTTTTTCAAAAAGTCTTTTTCATTTTATGCTGATTCCCAAAAGTGAATTTTCACCTTTTGTTTTTTGCTTTTTTGCAATAAGATGAATTTTTACTTTAAACTTTGTAAACGTGTAAATTTTCATTTTTGGCACTTTCTGAAAAAAGTGAATTTTAATTTTTACACATTGTAAAAAAACCGAATTGTAGTTTTTGTGCTTCTTAAAAAAGTTCGAACTTAATTTTCCATAGTTTTAAAAAAGTCTGCATTATAAAGTGCCGTAGTTGCTTGTTGTTCCACTATTGTTCCTGAACCGTATAATTTAATTTTTCTCACGATTCAGAGGTGGGCATTCTGTAGCATTTAATTATAGCTAGATGTTCAGGCAGACTTTCTAAAAATATGTTTGAAGATATTTAAAATACTGAAATAAGCTTCATGTCAACATTTGGAGTGATAAAAAATCTTTTTATACTTTGAGACCCCAAAAACAAACAATTTTTACAAATGCTAAATTGCAATTTAAAAAAGCATTAAAAGCATTTTGAGCCCGAAAAGGAATATTTTTAGAATTTTTAGGCAAAAAAGTGCTTGCAGCACTTTAAAAAGTCGTCAAATAAATATGTACATTTTGCAACGGCAAAAAAAACCATTTCTCTTGTCGCCGTATTTATAATTAGTAATTATTTTTTATTTCATTTTTTAAGTTCGGCCTACAAAAACTTCACAATATTGTGTATTGTTACAATTTTTGAGTGACATTAAAAATGTTCCCTTGTCAGTAACTTTATGGAACAGATGCATTAAACCATTCGCAGTTATTCAATTTATTTTGACTCACCAAGATTAATTAAGACTCGTAGTCTGACTACCATCATGCAATCATACCCATCCTAAACGATAATTTTACCTTGGATTATTTTTGACACTCTTCCACTTCTCCATAATTGTGTTTTACGATGCTAATTTGTTAAACTAATTATTAGTAAATTGACGTATTTTTTCAAATTATAAAAATTAAAGTTGTTCGTCGCGCAGTACTGCAAATGTTAAAGTATTAGCAAAGTAATTGGTATCTTTAGTAGTAGCATGACAAACCACTAAACCACAATCACATTTTACAGGTATGTAATTAATGGTAACCCTGGAACTACTTGGATGAGTAGCTTAGCTAATTTAATGAATACCAATGGAATATTAATTCAAATTGCTGACTAATTTTTTAGTCACTAATTTAATTAATAATTAGGTTTCACCAATTTAGCTTTTTATTAGAAAAAGTCCAATACGTTGAGTCAATTTGAATTTGTTATCAGAAAGCATCTTTTTCATATTTAGCACATAATTCAATTGTCCAGCCCAAAACAATACAATTATTAAATGAAGAAGAGATGGTTGAGTTTATAGGAATGACTTGAATCGGCAGCATTTAATTAGCGTTGTCTTTAGCTGTAAAATTATTTGCAGATTTTTGTCGATTATTTACTCAAGCATACACCATTAGATATTAATTCCTTGTTTCTGTTAATAAACAAAACTTTGGTTTTTTGTTTAATAGTTTTAATTTTGGAAGCTAAGCTTAGAAATCCTCCATTTTTTCACACAGGTTACTTGTCTTTATTTACAATTTGTGATTTTGATACGTCTCTACGATGGTAAGCAAATCATGTGTCTGGGTAAAGGTAAACGAAACACTAAAATGCTGTAAACATTTAGCCCCCCTATTTTGCAGCGTTGTCTTTTGCAGAAAATAAGTATTTTATTACTGCGGTAATTATAATTATACTTGAACTTCGGTCATTCTAAATATTTTTGGTTTTTAATACAAAAGTATCCACAGCTCAATAGCTTTAGAAGTAATGCTAACAATTATTTTTTTATTATTGCATTATGTAATCTATTTTCACAAACGACACTAATTTATTTTTCTCTGAATGAGCCATCGAGTGGGAGCGCTGCAAGCAAAGACATACAAAAAGGTAATTTAAAAAAAAATATAAATTAGGATAATTGTTTCACTCTCATTTCCACAACTGGTCCCTCGTAATCTGGATCAATTTTAATGCCATCCGTTGCTGACCACCCATCGTCTTTCGCGAACATCAACCTGTTTTCTTTTATAGTTGTGTATACAGCTGGTCCCTACAAAAAAGTGCAACCCAAACATTAACAGTAGTGAAAGGCATCTGTATAAATAGTTAAGGCATAGATTAGATTGAAAAAGAATTGTAGCTATTCACCATTTTTTATCTCAACTGACACTTTAATATAGTTATTAAAAAGCAGCACCTACACAAAAACATTTCTATTTCCACAAACTAATCACCGTTTACAGCAGAACAAGTTTCAATGTCAAGTTGGGATAAAAATTGGCATTTCAAATCCCAAACACCCGACGGTTGGTCAATAGAGGTCAAGTGTAATTGTGTAAACATTGAGGGCAGGGTTTAAATAGCTATAATTCTTGCTGACATCAATATTTTTTATTGGAGACATACCAACAAAGAAAACTTGATAACGCAGACATTGCTAAAAGGACTGAAGTTGTGTTGTGGATCACATGGCATAAGTACAATTGGCTTATGCAGAATAAAATGGAATACTTTATCCTTTTTAGCAAATACTTGTTGTTCTAATTGCTTACTCACAAAAATTGTTCGGAAATTGGCCCCGAACTGTGTAATTTTGACAGCAACGTGATAAACTGCATCCTCTTCTATGGGCCCCAGGAATCCAATACTTTGTAGTGCAATCTTCTGAAGCGGCTTAAACCTTAAGAACACATAAAAACCTCAAAAACGTACACTACAAAAGTATACAATAGTACAGCTAAATACTAATAGGTTTAAATACCCGAACCAGTTTCCAAAATAACCGTCGCATTTAAATGGGGGATTCGAAACCAAGTTCCTGCGGTTCACGAAAGAAAGTAGCGAATATCTGAATAACATTGTACGGGGCTTTGTTTTGAACCCAAGTTCAGTCTCATCACATTCCATTCTATCATTAAAGTTTGAATTGGTATTAGTTTTCACTCATGATTAGCTTCAACTGTTATTGATCCACTGCATCAACTTACAGATGTTTCGAAGCCACATTTATGTACATAAATGATTAGATAATTACTTTTCTTGCTCCTCCATTGACATGAAGTCATAAATGTCCAACGTTTCCTCGCCTGACAAAATATTGTGAAGGCGAGTAATCTTCCTAAAATCAGTGTAGGCCATGACGGGAAACCTTATTTCGTACAAGCATTCTCCAAGAATAGTTCTCAGATTTTCTCCGTTTATTTCTTGATCATTTTTAGTGCACTGGAATTCAGCCCATCTAAGATGATTAAATGGAAATGAAAGCAATTTTATAAGGTAAAGCGTCTTCAATTTCTTTTGACAACATCATCGTCATTTTATCTTTGTGAAATAAATTATAACGATTCAAACCAAAACTACTTACCTTCGAACGCCTTCAAAAAGATCCACTTCTTCCATAGGAATTAAATCATTGGACAAAAGTACTTCCAAATTGCTTTGTGAAATGTGTAAGAATTCTTCCCTTTGAACGAGCGAGTCAAAGAGTCTGTAAGAAATAAACTGTAATGCTTTAGTTTCAATAGAAAAGAATAATCGCTGAAATATTTAACACGAATAGAAGCCTCTTGACTGTCTTGACATAAGTAAGATAAATAAAAAACAAATGTTTTGTGTTTATTATGGCGTACGGAATGTTTTCGTTGACCACAGCTTCTACAGTTTCCATTTCCCAATTCATTTCAAATCGTTCACAGATTGTGATCAGATTGAGCAAAGTATTCATTGGAAGGTCCTTCAGAGTTTGAGCAGACCAATTATCCGAAATTATCAACTACAATAATTATGGCATTGACAAAAGTTACAACGGCCTTACAAAATACTTCCTAACGGGGAAGGATTTTTAATACTTCAAAGCATAACCTCAACATTCAAATAGTTTTAAATTTAAATTCAAATCTCACTTGCTCATACCTTGACGAATAACTGAAAACTCTCGGGATCGAAATCAGGGAGAGGAATTCCTTGATCATCATTAGTCACTGCACTTTCTCAGTTCTCCTTGAATTCTGCTTCAAATGCGGATGAGGTTGCTTTCAGTATCATCTTCACGGCTTTCACAATAACCTTCTCTGGGCCGACGCAAAAGGTCACGTCATAATCCTGGGGATTATTCTCCAAGTAACAATACAACTTTTCTCCAATCGCTTTTTTCATTTTGACAGATTAATGACTTTTGACTTTATTGCTTCAACACTATAGGTGCTCTTCCCAAATGACAATTATTATGACGGGGGACGACAAATTATAAGCTAACGAGTTTAACTTCGACGCTCGTTTACAAAAAACCAAAAGCAGTAAGGATTTATTAATTGAAAAGTCACAAAAACCAGTTATCGGAAAACCTTACAACTTCAAGCTCAACGCTCAACCCCAACGCTCTGCTTCTGCTTTCTGTGAAGTCAAAGTCAAAAAATCTGCTGTGTAATCGCTTTTAAATTTTCCCTCTCTGTGACTAAAAAATGCCATAAGGTTATTAAACGTGACTGTGCTATTTAAGTAGTGATGAGTGAGCCAACTGACTAGGTACTAGTTAGTGATCAGAAATGAAATAGTAGCAGTCAGTAGCGTCCGCACGGGTGAGGGATGAAGGCCTAGCCCTCCAAATAATTTTTTCAAAATAATTATATTACCTACCTACTTTAAGATTTAAACAAATAAGACGCAGTTATTCAATTTATAAAAAAAACGTTTTTTTCATAATTACAAAGAAGTGCATTTTGTTTATTACACAAAGGCGCAGAATATTTACAATTTACACTTAATTAGATAGTTTTTTTCAGAAATTCTGCAACAAAAAAATCCTGCCGACGCTACTAGTAACAATTTGCAGTAACGCATTTGATTACAAGCATTTAAATGACTTTTACTATCAGCCGTTTCTTACACAACTACAGTGGATTATAATTAGTTGGTTAAAATTGTAAGTGTAGATATTTATAAAATCTTAACTCAAGAATACGCCATAAAAATTAATCGCACGTTTTCTTTGTTAATGAACAAACTTAAAATCAGTTACCAATTATAATTAACTAATTTTTTGATTTAAAATCGAATGAGAAATCGAATCATTGAATAGGAAAAATATAAAAAAGCAGCTTTTATTTTCTAATTCAATTAAACGAAAGCAATTCCGAGAGTAAACAGCATTTATTAACAATACACCATATATGAGTATCACAGTATGAAAACAGGTCGAATGAAACTTGTACCAATTACCTTTGATCAACAAAGTTGATTTAAAAAAATTAAAAAGTAAGGAGTAAATACTTCGCAGTCTTGCAAATGAGTACAATGAACCTCAAAGCCATAGTCCGATTAACAGTTCCAAAGATGCAAATTCCAATAGGGCAAAGTCTAACATGTCTCCGTTGTCCCCGGCTCAGTCCATCTCTCCAAGTAAACAGCAATCTTTTCGAAATTTCATAGATCTGTCCCATCTTCAGGAGAATAATGGCCTCGACAGGAAAGACCCCGATACTAAGCATCCCAACAATAGCCGCAAAAACTGGGATCTGATCATTTAGTTTAACCGCAATGTAAATGAAGCAGACGTGACAACTCAAAGTACAGAACCAAAAGTATCTCAGACACTTGGTGCTTATCACATCCTTAACAATCAAATTCAGAACAATCAGCTCCTTGAACTTCTTTGAGTGATCAAGTGTATTTTTAAGCACAAGGAAGTCCGCGTATTTGTTACAACTACCCCGAATCCTCTCCATAAACCTTGACCCCGAACTTGACCTCAAATGGATAAGATTGACCCACATAACAAAAGTGTTGGTTATTGACAGATAAAAATTAAACAGCCACATATAAGCTGGGATCGCATTCACGTACATTTCTACAACAAAGAGGATGACGAAAGCCACCCTCCTAAACCAAATTAAAAATTCCCCGTTCCCACCAAAAAAATGCGCAATGATGGAATAAAAATACTTGGGATTGTCAGGCGATCGAATCATCATTGGAGCGAGGCAGATCACAGTAAAGAGAAGGTTTATGGGCACACAAGCAAGCATCGTCTCCAACATTATATTCATCCACTTGACTGTCCTATTAAGTCCCATTTTGTAAATGAACTGGGATGCGTTAATATTCAGTCCATTTTTACTATTAGCGAGATATTTATAACGACGACTTTGCTGCGGGAAGAATTTCCAGTATAAATTGAAACACGATGGAAAATCTGCGAGAAGATTGAACAGCAAGGAATAGATGACCACAGTATTTAAATGCCACATGAGGAAGAAAATATCCAGCACTAGATTCTTCTTTGGACGGTCGCCAGAATGTATTCCGCGGGAAACATTTATGATTTGAAGGAGAGTTTTGAAAAGTTCGAGTAGGAAACACACTTTGAGTTTCCATTGTAGTGGGACTTTAGCATTGGCATCAGTACCAGTACCAATATCTGCGCCAGTTTTTAAATTCTCGTCGTCGTTATTCCAGTCGAAAGGAGAGTAGCCTAATTTGTGACCCCAGTGGACGAAGTAGCTCATTAGCTTTATACACCTGGGTGACCACATTTTGGTTCTTGTATAAGAACTTTAAGTTTAAGTACTACATTAAAAGCTTCTATTTTTCCGTTGCATTTTTCTGCAATCTTTGTAGGTTAATGAGTGTCTACGGAGAAATAAAGAAAGGACTGGAAGAAGTCAACCTGAACGAAGTTTGAGAGTGCTGAATGTTTATCGTTAGTGCTGACGTATTTGTTTATTTTTATTAGAAAGTCAATCAATGACGGCATCTGGAAAATGAAAACAAAATATGTTTTGTTAGGATTGTACGTCGTAGAAAGTTTAATTGAGTTGGTGAAAAACAATTTAGATTTAATTATGACAGCTACCGATTTGCTAAGGGTGATGTCACTGTCATGTCATGGCGTAAAAACTTGTGTAAATTATTTCGTTATACATGCATGATACATACGACGTAAAAATGTAGTTAAAAATATTATTTTAAATTTTAATGAGCGTTAAAAACACATTTTTTAAAATTTACGTAGTAGTAATTGTGATAAACTTCTGAAATTACAGAACAAACTGTTCTTACAGGCTCATAGTTTCAAGTATTTACATAGTTTTGCAATAAAAAATATTTTTGTTTTAATATTCTTTTAGCAGTTGTATTTGAAATTAAGTTCTCATTCCAAGAGTTTTTCACTTTTCATTTTCAACTTTTTGTACCTTTCACACGATTGTGGTGTAAAAACTGAATAATTAAAAAATATATTGTGATTTTTATAAGTTTTTAAAAAAAGGATTAGATGTTTTCAAAATAGGTTATAAAATCTGTCATTTTTCATAAACACCAGTTTTAAATTCGTGTTTTTTTTCAATTGTTGCTCTTATCTAAATACTGGAATTTTAAATTTTGCCGCCATGCATTAATATATCATTAATTCGTTGTATTGAAAAAATTGTGCTAGAAATTTGACACTTTGTGCTAAAAGACACTAAAAAAACTTTTTTAAACCGAGTTGCGAGTTCTTTTATCCCTTTAGGCTCTTTAAACTTAAACTTGTCAAAAACAGTGGCGTTTTATTTCGGTATACAAATAGAATTTCTCAAGGATTTTCTCAATACTATTTCAAGTGTCGCACTTTTTGTAATACTTTTGTCTTATGGTGTTCCTAATTGTGAAAGCTTGTGAAAGAATTTTTGGATTTTATCAATTTCGAATGTGTAATCGTCCTTTAACGATAGAGAGTTACTAAAATTTTAAAGGGTACCTACAATTTTTATGAACAAATTCGAATTCTTAGTTACGTTTAATTCTGGGACTAAATGTGTTGTAAATACGTGTATCTGTAATACTGGACTTGAATGTCAAACACTAAAATAGCACCAATTTATCACACTTAACGAGATCTAAATGAGCAAATTTGCAAGTATGTGTTGGTACAATTTGCACTTGTAGTACCTTCGTAGAGGTATCTAAGAAAGACTAAAACCTCGAAACAAAAGGAACTGTGGTTACCTAAATACTGACGATAAGTTATATTTTGAGTACAAACCAGTAGGGACATACATGTATACGAGTAGTCCATATTTGCATATAGCCTCGCTATGGATTATATTGGATTGGATGGGAGGGCCGGGAGAATATCGCAAATCGTTGCTAGGCACATACTGAACCTACATACAAACTTACCTTCACACGGACAAGACAGTTGAGACTATACATTGTATGTATACATATGACTATTCCTCACCAAATATTATTTTGCCTTCCAAACACAAAGAAAAATATCCAAAGAAATTATAAACATATTTATAAACCTGTATTGATCGTCGCTGGATATTGATTCTCAAATGTCAGAAACTATCCATTAGCAATGACACTTACTAGTTAGGCTATTTCGATACTTCACCATACAATATAAGTATAAGTATTTTTCCAACCACTTTCTTCACATACTCGAATACTTTGACTACTGGGCTTAATTAACTTTCATTGACTTTATTGATTATATTTGGGACAGGCAGGAAAAATATTCCGGGGTAAGGACGCGTTTCGTAATTGGCATTCTTATATTCCATTTAATTTATATTAATCCATTAGTGAGTGACGTCAATGCTAAACCTCTTTTCCATTTCCACATGCTCCAAATTTTCACAAAGTTCTTGTACATAGAATTATAGATTTCTCACTCTGACAATTTTACACAGGATATATTTATGCTTGCCTTATATACTTACGTGTTAAAGTAGGCCATTCTGAAACAGTTTTCTGGGCTTCCCGCAAATATGTGCTGGTATTAATTAAACTTTAGCATAAACCTGTGGTTATGGACAGCTAGAGAATCTTATAAATGTGTCAGCAAATCGAATTTAAATAAAAGTTAAAATCCTTACAAAAATCATTAAAATGTATAGCTAAGTTTTAGTATATTTGTTTAAATGAAAAATCTTCAACCCGAAACTTAAACGTATGTATCGTCGTTTTATAATATCGTCGTTGAAGAGTTAAATTAAACCAAATCCACATGGCTCTAAAAACAATAAGGTTAAAGGAAAAATTACCTACATCCATTAAAGTGAATGTTGAAATTGATTTCAAAATTAATAAAATGGGAAATTCACAAATTTTATAATTAATTACTTTTAAAAGGGTTCAAAATTGTTGAAATGAGAGATTTTGAAACGTTCAAAAATGGATGAAATAAGAAATTTTTAAAAGTTCAAAAATAAGTAAATTAAGAAATTTTTAGAAGTTCAAAAATGGGCAAATTAAGAAATTTTTATAAGTTCAAAAGTGTTACAATAAGAAATCAACAGTTTCAAAAGTGTTAAACAGGAAATTGTGAAACGTTCAAAAATTGCGCGTTTGCTAGATTTTCGAATTTCTAGAAAATCTGAAACGTCAAAAATTGTTAAAATGTTTGAAAGGATTTTGAAAGGAATAAAATTATATGCCCATGCCCATGAATTTAGGTCACCTCGCTTTTTAAGCTTTTTTGGATTTAGGTCATTTTGTTTTTATAACCATTTGGATTTGGTTCGTTTCGACTCTTCGTCGACAACAGGCGAATGCGAAAGTCACAATTCTTAATCCGTAAATTATCGATGCTTTCTTCAGTCTTCAGTATCGATGCTAAACAAAATTTATATAAATTATTGCTCTTATCTTTTTAATGTTTACAATATGTATGCACATAATTAGCTCGTGTTTCCACTTATGAATGTAGAAATATTTTTGTTTGTTTGCTTCCAAATTACCACATTTTTTACAAATATCAATAATTGTAATTACTGCTTCAGGTATTTTATTAAGTGCTATTTTTATACGAAATAAATGCTGCCAAACTGGTAGAGAATTTACGCAAACAATTCCAGGTCTTTTATCTTTTATTTCATTTTTGTTTACCACAAGAAATATTGATTCTCATTATTCCTAAATAAGTCTTCGATTAAATTAAAGACACTTTTAACATTCCCACAAACACAAATAATTAGGCAATAAAAGTAATTAGCCAAGACAGTTAATTTTAATTCAAGTAAAATATTTTTGGCGCAAATATCTTGATCTTAAACCTGAATTATTGAATGCTTATGTTATGTTTCGCGCCCTTCAAGTTTTAATTTAAAACATGAATTTAGATGAGTTGAAGTTGAAATTAAAATTAAAATGCAAGCAGTAGGTATCTCGCTATTTTACACACAAGCAGAATAAAATGGGGCACAGTACTCTTCCTCGCTTTCCCAAAGACGTCCATAGAAATGGGACGAAGCATAAAATGTCTTCTCTGATCTCTATGAACTCGATTTTTCCACGTGACCAGTAGTCTCCTAGAATTTTCGAACACATTTCCGATCTTCAAAAGTACTACGGCTTCAGTCAGGGGGAAGCAAAATACACTGAATAACCCCGTCGCTATGCCGAATATAGGAATTTCCTCATAAAGCTTTACCGCTATGTAGACAAAGCACACGTGATAGCTCAAAGTAGAAAACCAAAAGAACCGAAAGAATGTTTTGGTCAAACTTTGATTCACAACGGCGTTTAAAACAACCAGTTTTTTATACTTCTTAACACTATCTAGCGCGTTATTCAAAATTAAAATATCGTTGAAGGAGGAAATCCCGCGAAATCTTCGGTTGTATTGAATCGTACGTGTTTTTAGCTGATTGAGATTTTCACATAGAACAAATGTGTAGGAAATGCACCAAACCAGAATGAATAGCCAGAAGAAGAGTGGTACTGTATTGATGTAAATTTCTGTGATGAATAGCACGATAAAAATTAATCTATCCAGTATAAAATTTAAACTGAGGGAGTAGCGTTCATCTTCAGCATTGTTTAAATCTGGCGCGAGGGAATAAAAATAGTTTCTGTATCGTGGTGCCATTATCATCATTGGTCCAATACAAAATGCATTAAGAAGGAATGCAGCGGGAGCCAGAATTACGATTTTTTCTAAGAAAAAATTCACTTGTTCCGCTCTTGAGGCTTGGAGTAGTTTTTCCACAAAGCCTTTTCTCAATTTGATGTTCTTGCTCATGCTACTGGCATTTCGTGCTGTTTGAATTTTGGGCGGGAAATAATTCCAGAATTGGTTAAAGCACGGCGGAATGTTGTCGCAGTATTTATAAATCATTAGGTATGAAACGACAGACTTTATGTTCGAGATTGTAAAGAAGAAATCTAAGATGAGATTAGGATCCGAACGATCGCTGTAATGAATTCCGCAAAACACACTTCTGAGCTGCAATGATGATTTAAACACGAGGAGCAAGAAGCATGTGTACCATTTCCAGTCAAACTTGTGAGTTGTCTTGGCGGCAACTTTTAAAAATTCTGATTCGTCCAATTTTGTATAGTGAAAGCGAAAAGGATGGAAGCCGCATTTGTTGGTTATATTTGTGAAGTAAGTGAGTAACTTAAGGTACGTTGGGCTCCACATTTTTTCTGTTGGGTAGAATTTCAAAAATTGGAAGAATTTCATTAGTTTATTGTTTCGCACAAAGGGAAATGTGATTTTTTTTTTAAAGGGAAGTAAAGACACACAAGACATTTATAAGACAAGACAAGACGAGGCAAAAAACAATACTTTCATAAAATCCAACACTAACGTAGTTGTATTTGATTAGAACTAATTAATTATTTGCTTTTTCTACGATTCTCGAACTCGATTTTGTGTGAACGAACAATCGAAAACTCTTCATCTTGCTTAATTTTCAAAAAAAATTAAAATTTAAGGGTTCCTCATTGTGAGTGTAATTTTAGTGCCGTGTAGATTTTGAGTAATGGGCTTAATTATTTTTCAATTACTACAAAAGGCATATCCCCAGGACAACATAACAGTTCATATTTTGTTTTCAGGTGTTTGTGTATTGTATTTCCTTTTAGATTATTTTCGAAACGTAAACAAATTTAACAAATTGGGTTACCTTGTTTTTAGCTTCCTCTAATTTGAACGGAAAATACTGGAAGGAAATTAACACCGTGTATAGTTGCTAATTATACGTGGCCGTAATCAGCATTAATTTATAGTCCCGATAAAGCTAGCAGAATTTTGTTAATTGTAAAATACTTTTCTTAAATTTTATTTAGTTTTCAGGCAGCAGCGTCCGCGAGGATAGGCTTTATAGGTTGGGTACACAAAATTCAATAATAGTTTTTTTCAAAATTTCTGAAGTTTACACAAAAACAATAGCAGTTTCTTGAAATTTAATCAAAGAAGAGGCAGTTTTTGAAGTTTACTCAAACCAGAGTTATTTTTAAAATTTACACATAAAAGAGACAGTTTTTGAAATTCAGACAAAATCTGATGCAGTTTTTTAAATTGACACAAAATCTGATGCAGTTTTTTTAAATTGACAGAAAAACTCACTTTGTTTTTTTTGAAATTTACACAAAAACTGTCGTTGTTTTTTTGAAATGTACACAAAATCAGTCGTTGTTTTTTTGACATTTACACAAAAGCTGTCGTTGTTTTTTTGACATTTACAAAAATCCAGTCGTTGTTTTTTTGCAATATACAGAAAAACAGTCGTTGTTTTTTGTACTTTACACAAAAACAGATGCAGTTTTTTAAAGTTTACACAAGAAAGAGGCAAATTTTTTTGCGGTGTACACGAGCGCATAGGAAATTTTTTTAAAACACAAAAAAGATTACAATAGATATATTTTTTTGCAAAGTTTCAGTAGATGCGGTCCTGTTGTTTTAGCTGGCCTACTCGATAAAAATGTCTACCGATGCTACAGATATACGGTAAATTCAACACAACAGTTTTACAACCAAGGCCAAGCCTATATCATGCCCACATAATATGCTTTTCAGTAGTTCTAAAAATAATGTGCACAAATATTTTCGTTGCATAAAAATATTTAGGGATTAGCAAATTCAATTTAGTTTTCTTCGTCAAACGTGAAATATTTTATTCTACAGTCCATACTTGACTCCAAGTAATTAGTATTTACTGGGTTGTGTCGCTGTGCAGCGAGCGTCATTAAACTGAATTGAACATATAATTAATGCAATTAGATTGGAAATTAGTTGTTAGGTAACAATTCAGCTTATGTTTTATAAGTGTCCCAAAGTAACTAATATATTTCCGTACTCACTAATTGCAAGAATTGGATCATTTTGTATTCATTAACAAATTTCCCTTCACTACTTTACTAATGTGTAAATAAACCAACTAACGTGTGCATGTGGGGCAAAGTAATTTGATTAATGTGGTAAGTAATTTCGTATCGTCGATAAAGGGTCAAAATGAGCTATGTAAATGCAATATAAATATGGAGCCCTAAAAACAAAATCACCTAAATCTAAAACGGCTTTAAAACAAATCCACCTAATTCCATGGGAATAAATTTTGAATCGCGTCAAAATTGTTAAAATAAAATTTTTTGACATGTACCAAATTTGATAAAATAGGTACTAAATTCTGAACCGTTCACAAACAACAGAAAAATGAAACTTTGAAACGTTTCAAACATCTTTAAATAAGAAATTCTGAAATGTTTAAAAATTGCTGAAATAAGAAACTTTAAAATATAAATTTCGGATGTGTTCGGAACTTAATCTGAAAAATTTAGGTCACTTTGATATATTTATTCCTTTATTTTAGAAGTGTTTATTATCAGAAGTATTTAACTAAGCTCACTAGTCAGGTAAGTGAAAAGAATACTCTGGATATATTGGTTTTATCATAATTCGGAAACTTGATTATCAATATATAATTATGTATGGATGTCTGAGTCCTGGGGTTTGTAAAATCTTGTACAACACTGTCAGATTCCTCAAGCTTTCTGAGCCCACACTAGCACGAAAGTGCGGGAAAATTTTTCTTTAACTAATTCATCAAGACTTACTTAAGTTACTTTACTTGTCAATCAAATTTAATAACTAGTAGAAATCACTAAGTAAACTGGAGTTAAACGATGCCAAATATTTGTCGCGTAAAGTTGCAAGGAAAAATACTACTTCATGTATGTAATTATATAGGACTTGCAAATGTATCATAGTGTTTGATTATTTAAGATGACAAGCATGAAAAAAGGTGAATATGTATGCATATTAAGGTTGTAACATCGACATTGACCAATATGTATGAATCGACTTTCTTGCGCCACGTGTAACTAACTCTAATAAGTCCGTGTTTTATTTTTATCTAATTAGTGGTTGTTGATGTTATCACATTACCCGTTATTACTACCAAACAGAAATAGAGGAGCTTGAGTACAAATTGCTCTCATTTGTTGTGTTGAATCTTTTATTGAATTGATTTTATCAATAATGTCGCAATACTTGTGCGCTTATGCGCTAAATCATTTATACTTACTAGTTAGTCAATAAACAACAAGAACGGTGAGAGGCTTGTTCTCCGACATCGGTCTCGAATAATATAGAATTTATTTTTGTAAATGTAGTTTATAGTAGAATCGTTACGTTTTCTAGCGTCAACCGCTGCTATTGTGATTTGTGACGGTCTTTTTTCCAAAATTCTTCCGTCGCCCTCAGCTTTGGTTATTTGATTGCAGAATTCACATTTAGCTTACACATCTCCTACGCATCGATCAAAATAGCGCGGTCAACTGAGCGCGTTCAACACAGCGTGGTCAAAGACC
>JAAXYX010000966.1:0-28174 GCA_036851915.1 Ptenothrix huangshanensis
TTCGCATTGGATTTGTACTCAAAAAGGTCGAATTCTTCCACGGCAAAAATACTATGGTTGGCATTACATGCTACGGAAATTTCATGGAATTCTTGGGAACTCAGAGAAATTCGTAATCCTACTCGACCAGGTTGCTGTTCTATTAACTTCAAGTATAACGTACTGTACAGCATGAGTCATTTGATAATAATCTAGCAAATAAATTCTTAACAGCTAGAGCAGCGCAGTAAAATAGACATGAAATAAATATGCCACTTGGCTTTGTTTGCGGTTTCAGTTATTAGAGAGTGCATAATCCCTACCCCATACTATCCACGTAGATTAGGATCAACAGAAGCTATGTGTGTTGCGTGTTTGTTTTTATTTATTTACTTGCTACAACAACATCATAATGCAAATGCAAATAATCCGACATAAAAATATGACGTAACTTCATACTACAATATACACATGATCATCTCAACTGGGCGCGATACAGTTAATGATAATTATATTGCACTGTAGTCCACTACTTACGGTAGTAGTAGAATTAAAGCATTCTTTATCGATGCCTATAGGTATGTAGTCGTAGAGTCATGCAGTCAACAGCGCAATTTGTAATAATTGTGATTCTTATCAATTTAAATATTATTGTAGGGTGGAGCAGAATTTTATGGCTGTTCCATCGCATCGGCATCATTTCAATAATTTCAAAAGGAATGTAATCTTAATTTAATTAAATCAAATATTGACAGGGAAGTTGTGATTGTTGAAAGAGCTCAGCGATGGTAATTAAATATGCAGACGGTCAAAGTAAAGCGAACAATGATAACAACCTTGATGAAGATTCGTGAAATGAGCGACATTAAACTCGGCGATGGTGAGAACTATCACAATTTACAATGCACAACAGTCCCAGTACACTCATTATAGTATAACTATATAGTCAGTAGTATAATCCAGAGCACTTGTCTAGTATACAAAAAGTCAACTGTCTATGACCTGTGTAATTATACTGAAACACAAGTCAGGACAAGACAATAGAATGCAGGATAGTTGCCCAGAATTTTACACATTGGTTAAATTAAATGGAAAACGTTTAAATTTCAGCAAACTTGTGACAACAGTATACAGATAGAGGTAAGATGATACTATGTAATTTTTTACACTCCCATGTCTTGTCTCCGGAGTGTAGGTAATTGTTGTTCTTCTATCCATTTACCTGTATAGGTGATCATGTAGTCTACAAGTTATACCCCACATGAACTGCATACACACTTCTGTAAGCTAGATGAGAAAAGGATCGAATTAGGATAATTTTATGACGCGAAGCTTTTAGCACCCAAACTTGATGAGAAGAGGACAAGAGAAGTCAAGAGGTGTAGCTACACACACAAGATACACAAAGCACAGAGTATTAACCGACAGAGCTGAGAAATGTAATGCAGACATGTATATCTTTTTGTTGTTAAAATAAAGTGGGATTCTAATCATGAAATATTTATTTTATTCATACGTACACTGTTACCTGCTCATGTTGATGGCTGATGGTGATGCAGTTACTTTCAGCATTTGTTCACTTTGAATCTTGTCAATTATTTTATTAACCATTTCAATTTGGTGGAATAACTCATTGGGAGTTGCATTACCACACAAACAACACCACAACTACCGCTTGGATTATATTTCAATTCCAATTCATGCATCCACAGACAGCACACAATTTGCTACCCACACACAATTACAACTGCAGGTAGGCAGTAGGTAGGAATAGTATAGGTACTATAGGTACTGATATCATTATTTGGGTGCGGCGCGTGTCTCATTGCAGCTTAATACTGAAACATCCTTGTACCTTCACACATTTAGTCATTTCCCCCCAGAAAGTACTACCTGTGCGTTGCGCTATTCCATATAATTGCATAGGTATAATGCACCTTACACAGATACAAAGTCCCGAGTTGATTGAAGACCAAGAAACTTTGCTCGTCTGGTCTTTGACAAGTCTTGGCTTGCTTTTCTTCAATGTTCATTTCTAGTTCCTACAGTTAGGCCGCCCTGTCCATTATCACTTTATTTCACATGTGAAAAATACTAACGCTAACTCTTCACTTAACTTTAATAGCCACAGATTCACATGAGCTCTCAGCATTATTTCCAACATAGATATAAAAGAGATTCCAGTGTTGCTATTAGCTTCAACTTATACTCGTACTATATTTGTATCTACCTACGTAGGTACATGTGTTTAATCTACCAAGTACATGTCCACCTGTATTCAATTACAAGCAATAAATAAACAGACATCAGCTTTACTTACAGCAACAGCTCCAAGTCAAGTCATACCAATAGCAATAGTAATAGCAAAAGCAATGGTAATGCATTAAGTCGAAACAAGAAATAAAATACGGGAAATAACTTTTATCTTGTACATTTAGACAATACACTTCGTATTACTACTACATAGTATATAGCACTGGACCAGGTATCAAAAGACAAGCTACACGTATGTAATAGGTTGTCAGGTGCAAATACTTAACAACTCCGAACAAGTAAATGTGAGTAAGTTCCCTCACTTTCAGTTCTCCAGATGATTTTGATTCTAAAGTGATTCTGATTCCTTAAACAAAAAAGATATTACGTACTACCTACAGTACCTACTGATTGAACTACTCGCTTATATTTGGGTATAAGTGTAACGAGTTTCGAATCGGTAAAGAAGCTCCTATGTATAATCCAGTTTGATAGACAGAGTTATTACCAGGGACTTTTTTTTCTTACAAGATTTACTTACTTCTTGGTTTGATACTTCCGCTGCTCTCGGGACTATTGGAAAGATGAGAAGCATCATGCATCCATGAACTCGACTTACGTTAGTTAATGTTGAAGAAGATATATGCAATAATAGGTACATAAATGTGTACCATCCTAATGCGGGACCTCACATGGAAGCATGAAGTAAAGGATGAGCACACACAACACAAGCTTCGCCGAAGCTAAAGATGCGTACATTTTATGGATGTTGACTGGAACTGGACTCGTTTCTTCTGATTTTGACACCCCACCACACAATCAATTATATGAATTTACACCTGGTTTTAGTTTAGTCTACAGAATTTTACGCACATACTTGTCAGATTTATAAGCGCATCCTATACTCATGTGATGTCGACACCGTGTGAGGTTCAGCGACAAAAAGACCCCTCACGTAATACACTTACATAACTCACGTCATAATCATAGTAAAACTTGATAATTTAAACGATTACACTCGCAAACAGATATCTGTATTACTGCAGTAATGTAATTGTTTTCCACTTTAGACATTTACTTTTTGCACTGCTTTAATTACAATTACTATAATTACGAGTACGAAACTTTATATGTATCATCCACAAGTACTTTTCTGCATTATGTACAGATATACATCTCTATCACTAGCAATACAATCCTAAAATGATTATATCGTATACATAGGAATGTTGTTTCCAAAACACACCTGAAGTGAAACAAAATGCGCATTCAAAATATCTTTTTCATTTAAATATTAGTACTCAAAAGTTTCCAAGTTTGAAAGAATTAAACAAACTCCATTATGCTTAAACAATTATTATTATACTGCACCACTAATTATGCACGCCGAGTAAAAATTGTTAATTTCCTTCCACCAAAGCAGGAGTCAACGTGACAGTTGAGCAAATGAATATGAAAATGCAATGCAGTCTTCAATAACACACCGGTAAGCTTTATTACCTACATGTAAACCACTAATTATGCACGCCAAGTAAAAATTGTTAATTTCCTTCCACCAAAGCAGGAGTCAACGTGACAGTTGAGCAAATGAATATGAAAATGCAATGCAGTCTTCAATAACACACCGGTAAGCTTTATTACGTACATGTAAAAAGAGAAGAATGCCTACACGATGTGCAATACCAGTACCAGTACCAGTACCAGTACCACTGCTAAAGTACCGTCCGCTGTTAAATCCACACTAGGAGATTCTGTGTTAGCAGGAAAGGAATGAAAATTAGATACTGAATAATGTGAATAATGTCTACTCCATTGTAAGCTGTAGAGAAACCAAAGTATACTTTAACTTCATAGTTTCATTTTCGTTGAACTATCATATCAGCTTTTCCAAAGTTGTCACAGAAGGCTAACCATGAACAATAAAATTGTAGATTTATAATTTTGTTCAACAAGATTGAATTTCAGCAGATGAGTTGGTCTGAATAAGTAGGTACTGGATGGGATTATATTATACAGGTAACCACCAAACCAAGGTATGGAACATTTTAATCTAATTTATCATCCGCTTGGAGTTACACATTATAGGCAGGTATGTGTATCATGCATTGTCAGTGTCAGCTTCAGCATGTGTACTACAGACATCCTTTCCATTTCCATTTTCACGTTCTCATCCCTCTTACTTATTACCTACTTCGCAGAAGAATATTAAAGCTTAAAGTGCCGTACAGTATAACGAAATTATGCTGACGATGAACTGCTTATGTTCCTAATGCAAAGTCCCTACGTTCGGGATACAAAATAAATCAAAGAAGTAGAATTGTTGTACATAGCGACGTGAGATATCTGTATCTGTAAGTCTGAAATCCTTCGTTTCCTCTTTGATCTTTGCAGTTCGCGGCCAGTAATTTCTGGAGATTCTTTCCGTGTAGGATAGCTGATGGGTTATGTATGTGGATATAAAATGTGAAGCTCAATGAAATCTGATCAGGGCTGATCTTCCGTCCAAGTCCAAGCCAAGCCAAAGTCCGTCGACTCACCTCAAATGCAGGCAGAGCAAGTCAAAAGCGAGGGAGATGTGATAGGGATTATCTCATCTCATTGGCAAGTGTACGGGTAATAATTGTATGATGAGGAGAGATACAAGTACAAGATGTGTATGAAGTGGAGATAATTCTGGTTTTGGTTGTGGTACAGAGCACGGGACATCCTGTCTGTCGCCGTGGCAGTGTCATGTCTCTCTTCACTTATTCTCACCTGCGGTTTCAAATGACGACGACTTTCAACTTTTCTCCGGAATAAAAGCTTTATTTTCCTAGCTCTCATCATTACACGTCCGTCGTCGAGGACGAGAGTAGCGTGCCACCACTGTTACGGAAGGACACACATGTCTGAATTTTGTCACAGAGTGGGTATCAAATTAACATGATTTTTTTCAGTTTTTTCCCAGTATTTACGGTAAAAAGTATCTAGTAATAATTTACTTTATTACAATACAACTACAATTCAATTATATTATACCATTCCAGCTTGCATATCTACATTATCAAGCCATACTCTCCTTTGTTTTTTTAAGTCCAAGTCCAATGCACCTAGACCTACAATATCTGAAGCAACTCAAACTGTCAATTAATTTATACACAAGTAACTCATCAAAATATGGTGCTCATCCAATTACTTTAATTTCACTATAATCTTAAAAAAGTTGATTTGATAAGGAAACAAATACAAGTTTATAAATTAATGTGTACGGTAGTAAGCGAGAACAAAGACCTACTAGTAAGATTTAATTCAAACCACATTTTGGAAATGGTCAGAAAAAAGAACGAAATATGTAACTTGTTGAGTTGTTTGAAAAATACCAGGCTAGGCTAGAAATGAAACATTGGGATAAAATAAGTCCTCGTGAAAATTGGGTTGGCACTGCGGGGCCCACCAAGGAAAACTGTAATTCGGTACACTTACACTCAACACCCCATCCCATACATTTGTTGAATTGAATCCAAAAATGATTAAATTGAACTTTCTTGTGTGGTAAGATCAAGAAGGAGCAATAAAATTATTATTTTCTTTCTTCATTAGTATTCAAACAGTAGGAAGAATGTGAGTGCAAAAAAGTCACATATCTGTAGTCGTAGTACATTTGAGACAGAGTTTATATAGACATGGGAATTAAATGAAATGGACTTGTTGTCAAAGTAAAAAGTGAAGCATGTACGTAGATATGCAGGTAATTATACGTGCACAGACAGATAAAAAGTATCTTTAAGCTGGTCCCTTCAATTCAAGTTGGTTTACAGTCTACAGTCTACTATCCATATTTACAGCAGTAGGGTCAGAGTGAGTGTCGGATACCAGTCTCCTTGTAGTTGTAAGTAAAGTAGTAGGATCCATATATGCGAGTATAGGTACGTAAATCGTGGACTTGTGTGTGGAACAAAAGACATTTTATATAATAGTAATAGCAACAATAAAGCTATAGACTAAGCATTGTCCGCAACTGTGTACGGTTCAAGCCTGAAATAATTTGAGTAGTTAGTTAGCCACGCTAAAGATGATGTCGTATAAGATAGAGAATGGCTGTGACCGCCAATTGGAACTCTTTATGTTCACAATGTACTACGACGACTAGGACTGCCGTGCTGCTTCCATGTAGAATGGTAGAATGTCCATATCGATACTATTAACACAACTTAACTCCACTGAGTAAGGATAATAAGTAACAATGTTGAAAGTGGTGAGGAGAGAGATTTTGAATTTTATTAGGGCATCATAAAATAAAGCATGATTTCATGATAAGCACAACGTTAGATGCAATCACCGTTAATCTGTTCTCTCTCCCCTCGCCTTTCTACACTCCACTTATACAGCCACAGCACTGGCTCCTGCTCCAAGTCAAGCCGAGTCGAGGTGAGTGCAGAAAGAGTGTGGAGTGGAGGCATCCTGGTATTGGTATCCACAGCCACCAGTAAAGTCAAGCCAAAAGCCAAAGCCAAAGCCAAAGCCAAGGTATGGAGATGTGAGATGTAGGTATGTGTATGCACATGGAAATAAAATGAATTGATTATAAGCTCACTTGGCTTGGCTGGAGAGTGAGATGGAGATGGTTACATTTAGTGGTTTGGTTTGGATTTGGTTCGGCTCTTTGCCTAAGCTTCACTTTCCGCACACAGATACCTACATAGCGAGTAAATAAGTAGGAAAGTACGGCGGTGGGTAGATACATGGCTGTTCGCCTTGTTATTATGAGAGAAGCTCGGTCAACTTGTGAGGTCTCAAGTTGAGTGGAGTAATTAGCAAAATTGCCTTTCATGGTCTAAATTAGTTATATTATTGTTGTTGTTCTAGGTGTATAGACAGATGCTTGTAGTTTCGTAGTTGATCCTGCTTCCCAGTCAACTTGCCACTTCAATTACCAGCACCAGAACCAATACTTGTATCAGTGCAGTCACTGTCGTACATTCATGCACTCGAACATTCTCTCAGCTAGTGGAGAGAGAGAGAGACAATGGAATCCGCCAAAATTTGATTAGGCTCAGATTACAACATAAACCTTAAGTTGTTCACATGATGATGATCAGGAAAGAAGATCAGCGTTGCCAGGAAAGTGCTCCCACAGTTTCCGCAAGTAGTACTTGTGTCTCATCATCTTCTCCGGGTCTCCATCCAAAGACCGATCTTCTGCTTCTATGTACATGCTACGCATTCCCCATGCTTTGACTTAGCCAGGAAAACTAGCTGGAACTACAACTCTCTCTCTCTCTCTCTCTCTCACTCAATCTCTACGGTTACATGGAAAAACATAGGACGGACTAGAGTGTAAGTCGTAAGTGGCAGAGGAAGTGGAAGGGCAACGATGTATGAAAGACCAACCTCAAGGGTTTGGCTCTGCTTTCACTTATTGGACTGTGAAAACCCTAAAGGCGGAGGCTGCACTCTCAACTGAGCCAATTGATTATGCCTCAACTCATTCTATCCTTTAATCTTTTGCTTGACTCACTCTCATCTGCTCTGCCACACTACCAGCACCAGCACCAGCACCAGCACCAACACCAATTCAAGCTACCAGCTACCAAAGACCATTGAAGAGAAGAGCCCGAGACCAATTATACCAGCCAAAACTAACCAGCACTGCCACCAATTCTCTCCGCACTCCTACCTACCTGTCTACCTACCTTCACTCCACACACACCAAACTTTGTCATCACACACCGCACATACTTTCCTTGCCTCTCGATGAAGACAGCAAAAGCCAAGAATAAGTTGACTTGTACAAGATTCCTTTCAGTTGTATTTCGAACTCAGTCCGTTACGTAGCTCACCAGGACGACACGTTCTCTCTTCTCCTTTTTCAACCCGAACTATCCCTGGAATCCAACGCACGTCAATCACCATCACCCAACACAAACACCCATTCCATCCTCTACGTCTTCAGCATCCGAATCTGCCACTCGGAACACTAGAGCTCGAGTCTCCCAAACAAAGAAACCTCAGCACGCTTCCTACACAAACACGGATTTATATGTCGGAGGATACATTTGGAGACCTGTACCGAATCCAAATCTTACTCTCACAACCTTCATCTGTTTTCTGAGAAGGTGACGGAATCAATCTCAGGTTGAAACTTGGTCTCCCTACAGTGTCCAGTGTCCTCCCCATCCATGCATACAGATAGGAGGCAATCAAGCACTCTTGCTCTCACAAGTTTTACACAAGTTAAACATCCGCTACTCACTTAATTCACAACACACATCTCAATTACGTCTTGATGCAATCGGAAACTTGATACCCTAATCAAATCACTAGACATCAGAAGCAGAGTGAAGTTCAGAGTAAAAAATAAGTAACTCTAAATCAAAATGCAAAATTCACTTCAATTTCCTTATCCTTTCTCATCGTTCAATCTTGCCTCCATGTTTGACTTGTCATCGTTGGCCGCTCATCAGAATCAAATTCAAATGTTGAACAATAATAATAGTTCGAGTAATGGAAACGGCAATAGTAATAATAATAATAACAATAACAACAGTAGTGGGAGTTTGAGTGACAACGGAAATATGAATGGACTGACTTTGAGTCCATCCAAATCTCCAGATTCACCACAGCACAACTTCGATGCAGCAGCTGCCATGTCACGTTTCTTATTTCCGCCAAGTTTACTTGCTCATGGATTTTGTCACATTACCCCTCCAGAAGAGTCTTGTAAGGAGAAACTATTAAAAAGGGGTGGAGTTGCTAGCAAATCCTTTACAATTGACTCACTTTTAGGTTTAAATAATGCAGCTCGAGCTGTTATACAAAGTGGCATTGTTCCTTCGCATCATCATCACCATCATCACTCTCACTTGGCTGGTTTGAATGGAATCAATCTGTCCACTTCCATGACCACCAATAATAATAGTACATGGAGACCTGACAATGCTTCCAAACCAGATACCAATAATAAGAAAGAAAACAGATATCATCCTTATTCGCATGGACAAAGTCAGATTCAAAGTAGCAGATCGAAGCACTCCAATAGTACATCTAATTCTTCTTCGACTACAGGTACGAAAACGATTTTTAATTAAGCTATTAAGTATGTATGCGTATTCTAAGAGGGGAGATACCTATTCATAGACAATATGCAGATCACGTTGATGATGACGTTCGAGTTCGAGATTGAACAATACCCCATCCGACCTTTTAGGAATAGTGAGGTAGGCTAGGCGTCTATAGATCGGAATTTGAATTGTCACAATCTTCAGACTTCCAGACAGTACAAGGTTAGACCGAGACCGAGACATTCAAAGTAGATTCACTACAAAATGTCACAATCCATGCAGCATCCTTTTATCTCAAAGTATGTTGCCCTCCTGCGATTCATTCATCACTACTTCGTGGATTGCATGATCAAAAACTAAAGGGATTCCTACAAAGTTTACAATTATTCACTGTGCAAACGTAGATACATAAGTACTGAAGTTATTCAACTTGTAAGTTCATTCCGAAGCATTCATCATCATGGGGTGTCATGGCACCTGGTGCTGGTTGTGGGTTTGATTCTGGTTCACATGGCATGCATGCGTTAATACTTCTGTTTACATAACAGGGTAGTCCCATTAGTCTAATTTTTATAAATGGCAGTGCGCGACTACTACATAAAATTATCTATTGTTGGTGTAGGTAGTTGCGATTTCGACTTGAATATCATTTAAATACTAATACGCATTCTGTTTGACATCCGAGACTAAAACAATTGTCGCGTAGAATTTAACATACCTAAGCAAGTAGACATATTTTATTATCTGCATTTAGATACACTCCAGAATAATTCTGCATACTAACGCACAAGTTCATGAGTTAACCATTGAACAGTCAATGGATATTTTCATTGGCCGAGAAGCTGAAGAGTCAAGGTAAAACCGAGGTGATAACTCCCGCAGGTTAATTCAAGTGTCTTATCGACGATTTCCTTACAAAACTACATACCTACATACATACATATATTGTCTGCATGCTTAACAGCCAGACACTATTCTTGCAACCATGCATGTAATTAAATGTATCAAAACAGTTTCCACGAAAGCGGTGATGTGCCTTTCTTCAGACTTGTTAATGCGACTAGTTTATAAATCGGAAATAAATTATACCATTCCATTGGCCTCCCTATATGGTTTGGAAGTGGTTTGGATATGAACATTGTGATTGGGTAGATACGTACCAGAGTTGGAGCTACGGTAAGCAGGTTATTTTCATAGAAAAAGTTTTGCCATTGTTTTGATTGAATTACTTTTACTTGTGCTTGCGGGAAGGAAGTAAGTTTAGCGAACAGTAGCGCGAAATTACCAAGTGAAAGAGGAAAACAATAGGACTTCTTTGAGCATTTGTAGTATTTGGCAGTTACTACTTATACCCAATCCTAGTGCATAGTAAGAAGTAATCCCAAGAACAAAAGTAAATAACATGGGCAGAGTCTACATATATTAGTAGAGTACAGTTACATATATAGGCAGTTAATTTCTAAAAGTCGTACAAATAGGAGCATATGCGTGACAGTGGGATTCTTGAGGTTTTCCGATTATACGGAAACCGAGTGCATAGTTGAGTGAGTGTAGGGACCGTAAACCTATTCTTTTATTAGGTTCCTTCCCTACAACTGCTACCCACCAGCCCTCGCATGCATAGCCACAGCCAAAATCTACTTAGGTACACTCAATGCCAGTATAGGCAATTGAATGCTTCATTGTTTATAGGACATCGTGGTTCCAATCTAAATTACAGGTTACATATGATTTTATAGTCTAGACGTTTTAGTCACGTGTAGATAAATGAACTGTGTTGAAGGTGAAGTGCTAACGTGGCAGTTTTAATCTGAATACATCTCTAGCTTAATTTACAACAGAAAATAAGGCTGAACTAAGAGTAAGGGATAAATGTACGAATAAAATTGAGTGAATTAGAGGTGGAAGCACACAAATATTCGTGCATGGGGCACAACACAAAGCACAGCCCAGTAAAGTGCTAGTGCACTGAGTCGTAAAAAGAAAGGAAAGCTGCCAGTCACAGGAAGTTGGAAATCCAGACATGTATTTCTAGTCATCCGATCCTCCAATCTTGTGATATGTGACGAATCTGCAACTAATACATGCAGTCATTGTATTCGACTAATGATTAATCAAAGCTTAATGAATTCCAAAAAGTAAAGCAATTAAATAAGTGTCTTCATAAACGGTCCATTTATGGACCTACCTAGTGAACGTTTTTACCTGAATAAGTCAAGTCTAACGACAATCGACAATCCTCTCAATCACTCGACTTTCAGGCGAAGGGTATGACGAAGGGTAATAATTAGTTTGGATGAGCCAAGGCAGACAAAGTGGGATGCATATGAGGATGATAGTGAGATTCTAGATTAAGGAGCATAAGTACTCAATGAACTTACACGATTTCTAATAAAGAAAATAATAGTTGCGATTAAAGTACAAGTTGGATTAAGTATTAATGCTTGCGACGATTCTGCTTGAGATTAAATTCTATTGCTCTGGTTGTATTCAACGACTCTAGATACAAGTGGTATTAGGTACAACATGTAGGAGTTACGAGAGACAGACACGGCATATCTAATCAAGTAATTAGGAATGGGGCTATGCAATCTTAATTGTAGAGAAATGCGACCCTAACCAGTTCAACTTGTAAAAACATCTCATAGTAGCGTAGAGATAATTAAAATAATCAAAATTCGACGGTAATAATTTATCAACTCAACAGATAAAACACAAGAAAGTTCACCTCAAGCCGCGAGACGGGCAGCAAAAGCTAAGAGAGTGAGAACTATTTTTACACCTGAACAACTCGAGCGACTTGAAGCTGAATTCGAACGACAACAGTATATGGTTGGCCCGGAGAGACTGTACCTTGCATCCTCTTTACATCTCACCGAAGCTCAGGTAAATTACCATTTCCATATTCCATATCATGTTGCTGACCTCAGGTCATTTTGTCGTACATCTGTAGCATGCGCTGTTTCCATGTATCTACAAGTAATTTTAATCCATGAATCAGTAATTCTGAAATGGAATTAACATCTATTGGAACTATTGGATATTGTTTCAGCTTATTTTTACCTATTCCGTAATATTAGAAGCTCGAATCCCAAAACATTTGTACGTAATTGCTATGCAAGTAGATTTCTAATGTTGATTTGTTGCTCACAGGTAAAAGTTTGGTTTCAAAATCGTCGTATAAAATGGAGGAAGCAGCATTTAGAGATGCAGCAACAGAGGCTTGCAGCTCTACGATCTCAACAAGGGGATGATATGGAGGATGAAGTAAGCAGTGATTTCGGTGGCTCATCATCCCCAACTCCTACCGTAGCATCCTCGTGTATGACAGAAATGACAAATTTAACCGTCCGAGCCGGTAGTACACTTCTCAATCATCCATTGTCTATCAATCATGGAGAATTTCATAATGTCATTCCATCCGTAAGTGAACTAACGGATCGAGACTCTTGTAGTTCCCTGTCACCCAAAAATCGCCATGAAGTTTGCCATTCACGAACCCGGCAGATTAAATATTGTCGAGTTCCACTGATTCAATCAGCTCTAATTTAAAATAACTACCTAATTTATATTTCACATCATACCCAAGTGACATCATGAATATGTTTGTAAGTACTAATAAATGCACGTGTAGAACCAACTACATATATACCTTAACGGTACACAGGAGTTAGACTGAATACATGACTAATACACAAAATTGGCTCAATCCTACTACGATGTAGCTAAGCATTTAGGCAATTAAACACGAGACATACCTACTAGTTGAATTAAGCTTGTTCGTCGATTCTTAATTGTTGGAACAACCGCAGGTAACATGCAACTCAAGTAATGCAACATGTTTTGCGAACTGCACTGATTGCCCACTCTAAGTAGCCTACAACATCCCTGATTACAAAAGCGTACATTACACTTAGTTAGTATTAATTATTATCTCTAATTTCTCTCTAAGCTCTATCCTGCTAGTATTCTAAATAAAAGAAAATGATTTCGTGTTACGCATAAGTCATGCGACTACCACATGTAATCATTCGGCAACGAACGTGGTTAAAATAGGGGGAAAAATAGTATCGCTGGCTTTGTGATTCCTTTTATGAGTAGCCAAGTATTTAGTTTGTGTAATGCACTCCATTTAGGTGGTGATCTTTTGCATGATTTTGAACTCAGTGTTAATCATAAAACTGAATCATATTACTGTTATTTTAGTCGAAGCTTAACAATATACATATCGTCGTTGAAGGTTCAAAAGAAACCATATGTAGCTTTCACTAAAATCAAACAAATTATCCGCGTTATTTTTGCGTGAATATAACTTGTTTTTGTTTTTTAGTCAAAATGCGTTTAGCTTGTTTTGCACCTTCTAATACGATATATTATTGTAATACAAGGTACCCAATGGTACAAGTCCGATCCCCCATTCCCATTCAAAGCCTTAAGTTATTCAATGGAAAACCGTAGTTATTCAAGATATTTTTTATTTGAACGATGTAACGCGTTTGTGTAGCTCCGAGGAAGTTAAGATATATATGTACGTAGGGAACGATAGACGATAGATCTATGTATGATACATTATGTTAAAAAATATAAAAATAATTACGCGTTTAAATTAAAAATAAAATGCATGACTACAGCATAATTGTTATTAACTAATTGACGTCTTAGATTATCCTAGCTCACCCCTGTTACTTAAGACTATTTTGCTAATGGCTATACAAACTCGAGTATAGAATCGTCAAATAGGTATACGTACAACAAGACAACAAACTGACAATTTCCCTTGTAAACAAAATTATGTAAATTACAATTTATACTTGAAATGTTATAATAAAAATATAAAATATTGTGTAAAATCTGACAATATCGATTACGTTTTTTTACGCTTTTGAATATTTAAGTATAATGCTTCGATGATCATCTATAGGCTATGATGCGATGGGCAAACGCACACGTGCATCTTTCCATTTATCTGTATACTGCATATAATTTAAAGGAAGCATATTTTATGGGGGGAAGAAACGAGTGACTAACTAATAATAACGCGAGGCTCATTAACAGTTCTTGAATCTATGGTATCGAGTACGAGAACACACTCCGATTCCTGTCTTCTCTGTATTTTGTTGTACTATCTACAGCTACGGCTGTATTATCTATTGTGGGTATCTGTGTATGTAATACCTACGCAGGCCGCGGTATTGCTACTACTATGAGATGCACAACATTTTTATTTTCGTAACGATACTGCACATCGTAGAACATGAATAGCTGCTGTTATGAACTTTCTTAACCCAAGAAATTCATTGACGAAGAGCGTACAGCGTGTCTGCATATAGAGTAGGTAGTTTGGTTTGGCTTTAGCCAGTAGGTAGATATTTGCTTGCTTGTACATATTAAGGGGTTCCAAACATTCTTTCGAACGAACATCAACTATTTTCTGATAGAATCGGCTGCATTGAATTGACATACCTACTTTATACTTTGTGATGTCTCCACACCGAAAAGCATACCTATTTATTTCATTTTCTTTATAAAGCGGAATTGCCGATTTTGGTGCTTGTTCGCTACAAGGGTCCTTTCAACTGCAATAGAACAATTTTTCAATGCAAGGATTATTACAGATACGACCATAATATACCACATAATATACAGTGTACATATTACGTACATTGTAGATTAGGTAGTGTAGACAAATGATAATGGTGCGATGCTGAAGGAATGGGCAACGTTCTTAGCAACTATGCCTGCAGAGTAGACAGTGCAGTGTTGAAATTTTCAGGTTACATACATTCGAGTGCAAAGATTTTGTCAGATATTTCTTTTACCTAACAAAGAAGACTCAGGGATAGGAAGATTATCCACAAAGATAATAAATATTTGTTTGTGAAGATTTTGAGCAAACTTGTGATCACGTATCCTACACGTCTGTATAGAAATCATAATAAGGAAACGTGAGTAATTATTTCAAATGATGATGCTCTCAATTAGTTTAGTTAGTTGGAAGCAAAGGAATATCTACCTGTTGTCTTCTTGGTTGGTTTGGTTGTCTTGCCTATGAAGGAAAGGAGTACATGGACGTTTTAAATTACCATTTAGAAATAATTAACCTCTCGACTCCCGTTGACTTTCCCGCCCAGTTAATTACGATGCTGTTGAAATGATGAGGATCGTCAGAAGACCCTTCCATGCACTCGATCGACCTCCCACAGTTTTAGCTATTTAAGTAAAAATCGGATCGCTGGTAAGTCAACGTGCAATAATAATTGGTTTTTTGGGTAGGAAAAAAGAAATTTGATTTGGGCTTTTTATGATTTTGCTTTCAATTGTGAAATAGCACGTACGTAACTGCATTGGTAAATTGTATTTACTTTGCAAATATACTAACGAGGTGGGATGTAGTAGCTTGACTACTTCTGACTGTAGTCATTATACTACATATGTATCCTAATCACACACTATATGCAAACATTATTACTTTAGTAAATATGATTAGAAATCGTTTCCGCGCTTGTCGTCGTGATAAACCACAAGTTTTGTTTCCCAAAAATTTCGTGTGATTGTATTCAAATTTTTATTTGGCTTGGTAGACTAATAATAATAACAGTAATTATAGTCATTGTCTGAATTTCAACCGCAATCTCCACACAATAATACCAGCAATAATAACAATACCGACAAGTTATGACTTGCTGCAGTTGAAAGCTATACCGCATTACCAAGATTATTATACCGCACCAGACCAGGTAATAGTAATAGCAACATATAATTCCACCCAAAATGCCGACTCTATTTAACGAAGGATACACACCATGAGGTGGCTTGCTCAAGCACTCAGTAGAATGAGCAGAATAAACATAGACCGAAAGAGGCAAGTCAACTTGTCTACTGTCTGCCGGACATCATGTTGAGTTTCAGATAATCATTGTATCGTGAATTTTGTGACAAACGGACAACGTCAAAATATTTCTACCTTATCTCAAGTACAAGTCAACTTATTTCACAGAGCATGAAACCCCGTTTTCGCTTCACAGATTTTTCCAACCATATGAGACGGGATACGGCAGAAGCTCGCATCACGAAAAGCGAAAGCCTCCGATAGTCCTCCGATGGTATGGGTAGTATTAGTCGCAGTGTGTAGGACAGGGCACCTCAGCATACCTCTGTGAATGGTAAAGAAAGAAAATTTTAATGCACTCAAAACAGAACCACCCGCATATGTTCACAAGTTAAATCAGCTTTTACCTGTGTACTCTAGTAATGCACCTTCCAATATGTCCTCCAAATACTTTTACAGATGACCACTTAAGACTGGGAAAATTCATTACACTTACCACTAACACAATTACAAATAAAGTGTATGGGTGCATTATGCGTGTGTACGAAGCGTATTATTATTATGATGACACTACGCATTAGGGATGCGGTCGAAAGTCGCGGGACTTGGTTCAGTTCTTTTCACTTACTTAAAAGCTAAAGGTTAAAGTTGAGTCCAGTCGAAGGGGGAGATCCAGATTCATGTCTAGACTGTGAAACATCGAAGAGGTACATTGTTCGCAAGCACAACAACGAGCGGGAGAGTAAACTTGTTTATTTAAACATTTTCCAATAGAAGGATTACAAGTGTACCACGGCGTGACACGGGTCTGCTCACAATCGCAACTAACTCTACAAAAGAAGAGACAAAAAGGTACATGATCAACTCGAAAACGGAACCAGGATTATCACTGCCATCATGATTGGAAACAGCATGTGAGAAGATGGGGCACTTCCAATTACTTACAACGCAATGGGTAGACCAACTATGAACATAAACTCGGACTACATTCATTCCATCGTCTGTCAACTCATGCGAAAATGTCGACTTACGATTAGCCATTCCTGACCTGGTGATGCGATGGCGGTTTGGTTTTGGACCTGGTACGATTCACGATTATCAGCTTGATTCTTATCGATGAAGTGACATGAATTATTTCCGCACTTAAAGCTGACAATAAAGTCTCAGTCCTCCGCTTTGATTTGTTACACAATGACGAGATTCAGTCACCGAAAATCCCTGTATATGTTAGGTACAGGTAGCGCTTGTCTGTTACACTATTGACTGTAATCATCGCTTTAGTGCTACAATTTTAATTTTGAAGGCCAAATACACCGACTCACCGACCCTTCAAATCCAATTTTCTAATTTTGAAATTCAATGATACTTTTCCGCTTGCTAGACTTGTTATTGTTAGGTATCACTGATTTTAAAGTGCCGCCGCAACATGGGCGTTCTCAATACGTTCTGGGCACTAAATAGGTTTTTTGGTATGTATAATCACTTACTATTTAGTATTTAGTCAAGTTTGTTCCTACCTTCTTCATCAAATGGAGGTTAACAAGTTGAAGGTAAGTAAGTCAATAAACGACTACTCAATGAAAGTCTTGCTGCTAACGGATCATTGCAGCGATGTGCATAGGTTCTTCGCATTAAAATTCGAAATTTCGCCAAGCTCATTACAATTATTTTACTCTCTCATAGGCAGTGCATTTATTTCAAAATAATTGAGTACGCGGATCAAATAATAATATCTAAATTAACTAGGGAATGACATAATAAGTTAAATCTGAGCATGGAGTGAAATGCAGTATTGCATTGCATTACTTTGACGCATCGAACCAGTCTACAGTTGTATTTAAATTGCCGAACTAAAACATTCACTGCTTGCTGTGGCTGATTGAAAAGGATGGTCTGGGAAAAGATGGTTGATAAGTGGAAGTGGAAGATTGAAGATTGACGGTTGCTTAACGTTCTAGGACCTCCAGGTTCACAATCCGATGCTCCCTACTGTTACAGAGACAAGCTTAGGAGCAGCAGCCGAGTATAACAGCAGCAAGAATAACCAGGTAAACTCTTTAAAACTCATCGCCAGCATTCTCTTACTTGTCTTTTTCTTGAATGCCTCACAGTTTGTGTATCAGAATAATGGAATCATAGAATGACTCAGTTTTCAGGTTTCCATCTCCAAAACATTCTCTCATTCAGCTGAATTTTATCGTCATCATTTAAGTACGGATATATAGGTGTGGAAATATCTAAGGGTAGACCCTAAAGCTTTTGGAAGCCGGTAAGAAGCATTTTAAAAACCCATACGCTTGTAAATCTTCATTAAAATTCAACAGCTAATCCATGTTTACTTCAGGCGAAATTAATTTTTCTCATCATTTCACAGTTGACGCCTTTCATGCAATGAAAACTTTGGTTACTCCCCTCATCAGCTAATAAGCACAAGAACAAGCAGTTAAATTTTCCTGTGGGCTCCTATGTCACCGCAACACTGTAGTTCATGACAGTAATTAACTATATATACTCTCAACAGTCTCAACGTACAAGACTCCAGGTGAGAATGAGTGCTAAGTACTCAAGCTACATACATAGTCCACATCATTCATTCATCCCGTAAAATACGATGCCACATGCGTATCTGGTTTTCAAGCACCGCGTGAAGTCTTTCCTAAATGAAAATAATGATAATAACTGAAGCTTCCGAAACTCCTGTTCTCTACATTGGATCTGTTCTTCTTTCATTCTCTTTCCCTTCAACTTCAACCTTTCATCCAGAATCCAGACAAGAGAGGAACGTGGACATGAACAATGGGGAATGGGCAACGGGCAGACTGTCTTACTTTTATTTAAAAAGCAGTATATTATGGGAAAAAACATCTGAAATTTTGATTTTTATCCAGTTGAAAAAATTGCGATGAATTGCAAGGAAATGGAAGGATTTGAGGCTACGTATAGAAAAAATAATGAAAATGGAGAGAGAATGCGAGTAGGGAAAAAATGATTTTATGAAGCTGTAAGATCAGAAGATCTTGGTGGATAAAAGAATTTCGGTGAGTTTTTTCTAGTTGTTGACTTGATAGTTTTTGTAATATGATTGTTCGCTATAGAAGTAGATGATAGGAGGCAGATAATAATAATAAAAATATAGGAGAAGATGTCGTCTATCGTGGGGATGATTGTTTGGGCGCTTCTTCTCTAAACTATTCCACTTCCACATCAGTATCAGCCAGCCTGTTACTGTTACTTGGGCTGTTACTCTGCTCGGCTGTGTTCGAGCTAAAGTTGCACTAGACATAATATGTTGGACATAAAGATTTGAGATGGAGACGCAGAGAATGGAGATATGTTATTTGTACTTTGTACTTGGGTGAGGCAAAGAATATGATGATGGTGAATTGTGAAGATAGTCTTTTACAGAAGAAGAAGAAGGGAAGAAGGAAGAGGAGACTGCAAATATAGCTGAGAATGAGGAGCAATTTGTGAGGTTGCGGATGGAAATGAAGTGCAATTTTTCTTCGAAAATCTCATCTCAGGCTAGAAGATAGGACAGGAGCCATTGTTCAGATTCTTATAGGAGCAATGAATTGTCATGAATCAAGGTTCCAAGTTGACTTCACATGTATCTGTCCATATAAAGTCTTTCACTCGAGCTAAGCTCCACTTCTACTTCCACTTCCAATGCACTATACACTCGCTCCCACTTAGTCTATGGAAGATGGAGACAGAGAGAGATGGAGAGTCAGAAGCGGGTAGAGAGTCACAACCAGGACCAGCCTCGCGTCTACTACTTCTTTTTCTTCTCTTCTATCATAGCATTAACAATTGTGATATTCCTATAAAAGAGAGACAGAGAGAGGCAGAGCACATTTTTCTCATCTTCATAAACTTTGACGAGCGCCTGGTCTGGGTTTTTTCCCGCATCCTTCCTCCCACATATCCCACGTCCAATGTCCCAACTCCCATATACACAGACACTCAGACGCAGCTCCGTCCTACACGTTCCGCACCCACCGAATCCTCATAGAAAACCGCAAGAATGTCAAAAAGAATTTAGTAATTGCATTTGGTTGTAATAAGCTCTTAATAAGTGTCGACGTATTAGCCAGAACAAACTTGTTATGAGTTTTCCGTGAAAAATAGCTTTTTTGCTCCGTGACATATTCCCCCCCTCTCACTCTCTCTTTCTCTCTCTCTCTCTCTCCTCTGCTCTCTTCACCACCAACCCCCTTCCAGAACACACCCTTCTACTTGAAATAATCTGCCCGTGCTGGTTCTGGTTATCCTTCTCTCTTCACTTTTGACTCCACATACTTTTACACGATAGCCGAATAACCTGGAGGACTACTGGGAACTTATAACCACGGCTTATAGCTCCAGCTCTTCGTACTAAAACTATCCAGGCCCAGAGCCAAGAGGAAGCGGAGGAAAGGAACCAATCATGCATGCATATCAACTATGTCTAGTTGCTACTCAACCCTTTTGTTCGTTCCACCTCATTGTTCTCATAGACAAACATGACACGGTGAGAGGGTATCTTGTTCTATTCAAATTCGACATGGATCCCATTATTATTAGGCAGAGACAAGATTCCTGTCCATACAATTTTACTTTACCTCATCGCTTTACTCTACCCCTCCACCGCAATCTCTCTCCCTTCCTGTATTATTACTACTACCAACTATTAGCTCCTCGATTCTCAATAGACCACAACTTTGTTTAAACTTTACTCTCACACACCGGCACCGGCACGGGCACCATTAAAAATGCCCTATTACGCAAGATTTCATACTTAAAGAGCTGCATTATCCTTCCTCCTGGCCTGGCCCCACTCAGCTCCTCGGTCGTAACCATTTCCCTTCAACCCCATTCACTTTCCAAGTCATTTCGTCTCAGGATTTCCATTTTTCAAAATCTTTTTATTTGTGTACGAAATTTTAATGAAAATCTTCACTTGCACTAACACTAACCTAACCTGCGTGCCGTTCCATTCCATTCCATGAACGATCATCTTCCACGATATTTTCACGCTCAAGTGCAATATTCGTGGTGGGATGCTTCATGCTTCACGCTCATCCTCGTTATTTCTTATTTACATTGTAGTTTAGTTATTGTTTGCTGAGCAGAGAAGCCAAATGGGATATCCCATATCACATGCATTCACTCCGCTTTGAATTGAAATACGTGTATGTAGGTAGTAGGTAGGCACCTGAGAAGATTCTTTTACTATTCTCAAAGACCCTACTTCCCCAATGTGATGCGATGGGGCAAATTTTTAGCTAATAATCCAACCTGACGGTGGGATGTGTATGTACTAGATTAGCACGTGGTCTTTGAAGAAGGAACTATTATCCCTCTGTGATTGGCTTGGATATTGGATTGGAATTACCCACAGCATTGCATTATGAGCAGAGAATTTGTGTTGCAGGCAAAGTTTCGTTGAGAAAAATAATTAAAAATGATAATTACATGAATTATATTATTATATAGAATTTCATTAGTTTCCCAAGACAAAGCAATTAACTCATTGTCCTAATAACTATTACTAAAAGTATAAAAATGAACTGGCTATACCAACAGCGCTGAGGATGAGCAGATCCCAATGGAAACATGTTATTAAAATTCAAAACACCTTTCAAAGAAACTTGATGAGATGTGATCATTGGAAGATTATTTGCTAGGGTGATACTCCCAACGTTTATCCAATAAAAAGAAGAAGAGAAGAGAAAGAAAGAACCAAGACCAAGACCAAGACCAAGATTTGAAAGGCATAGGGTAGGTACCTCTTAGGCAAGCTTTTGGCAATGGCTGTTGCTTACTATGCTTTGGCTTTGGGTTCAGTTGTGGCTGTGGCCATGCCATGGAAGTGCGCGTTGTTGAGTGAAAACTTGTTTTTCCTTCAACTTCCGTCCTGTACAAACTTGAATGGGGAGCAATAGAACACAATAAATGATAATGAATAGAATATAAACTCTTAAACTCCCGTCTCAAAGACGGCTGTGTGGATCTTATTAATTTGTGCCATGCATAAATAGTTTGTTGTATGTAGGTACTTATACAGTGGCTGTAGTAACGTAAGTTTGTTTCTCGCAAGATGTTATTTTCCTCAGAGTCAAGATTCCGTGAGGAGGAGAGGCAAATAGCAACTTAGTTATGTGGTGGAGCACATAGCTAAGGCGTTACATGTGTGATAGAGTGTGGTGTATGTAGGAAGAGGGCAGACGGGTAATAAGTGGCTAAGTGGTTGGGAATCAGTATGGATGGGTGTGAGTGCATGTATGTGGAGGGTAGGGACTATAATTATAGAGACGTATGCATGGACAAGGGACGGAGGGGAGTTACGTAGGGAATGAATGGATGGAGGGAAGCTACTCAAGATAGATACAAAACAAAGGTTGATTCAGGCTGTGGAGTTAAGAAGGAGTTGAGAGAGAAGCCTCAGCCTCAGGAATGTGCAAAATGTCGACACCTCGGATGTAATCAGGAGCTGAGCCGTTGAGTCTTTGCGTGTTCTGTTGGTTGGAAAGCAGGACGGAGGAAGGAAGGAAGAGTTTTGTGAGTGTAAAACTATGTGGGGAAGTTGTCGAGTGGGGTTTGGCTCAACTAAATGAAAATTACGTCAAAAGAGTTAATTACAAATTGGCTAATGGAGCAAGTTGTTTAATGAGGCTGAGAGAAGGAGATTCCGTGGATGGGAAACAAAAGATTCCAATGAGCTGGTTGATGTTCCATGTCTGCTGGCTCTCATTCTCCACGACTCATTGGAAACAAAGGCCGAGGTAAAATCCCTTATTGTCTCTTGCAAATTCTGCTCGTAACAAGATTTATCCCTTTTCTCGCTCCTTCTAATTTCACTTTGGCCAACTCAATAAAATTCTCCAGGTTAATTTCTTCCCTCCAACTAAACTCCTACATGAGCTCAAGCTCTCCTTTTCCGTCACTTCCCTGCCTTTCCATTCCTAAGCTTTCGCTTCCACTTCAATTCTCACCATCTTTTCCCACTTCTACAAACTAAACAAACTCTTCCACACCCAAATCCACATCATTACTATGCACACTCCATTCCTCGCATCAAGTCACCTTTCTACGAGTTCACATTCTATTCCACATTCTCCCGTCTCTCTCTCCACACTCCTAATTGCTACAAATTTCGGTACTGGTCTGTGGTGTTCTCTACCACTGTAGTGTGTCTTCTCTACCTCAAAACGCTTCTCTATCCCAATAATGTAGCGTGTGTTCTCTACCCCACTAGAATTAGACAGTGTTTTGAAGAAGGTCTTGGAGGTAGAGAACACAAGCTACATTGGGGTAGAGAAGGAACTTCAAGTAGAGAACACCGAAGATCAGCGCCCAAATTTCGTCCACATCTCTCCACTCATTCCAATTCCCACTCACTTACCTTCCAGACATCCCGGCCCCATGAAAACCCTTGCATTTGAATTCTAACTGGGAGCGGATCTTCGATCAAAGAAAAAACCTGGAGTCCATTATGTAGTTGTGCTGGGTACTTTCCGCACTACTGGGNACCGAAGATCAGCGCCCTTTCGTCCACATCTCTCCACTCATTCCAATTCCCACTCACTTACCTTCCAGACATCCCGGCCCCATGAAAACCCTTGCATTTGAATTCTAACTGGGAGCGGATCTTCGATCAAAGAAAAAACCTGGAGTCCATTATGTAGTTGTGCTGGGTACTTTCCGCACTACTGGGATGAGGTAGTTGAATAAGAGAAGGGGATAGGTATGCATATCTACCTATGCATGTAAAAGTCGAGGATGAGCTTTGGAATAAAAAAGCGGCGGAATGAGAAAGTTGAGAAAGCCGAGGATGATAGGGAAATGTAGGTATGTTGAAGAGTGGAGAAGAGAAGGAAAGAGGACAGGAGAGGACAATGCGAATGAGAAAGGAAATATGGAAGGGTAAGTGAAGTGGAAGTGGAGTAAAGGAGATACAAGTATGGAGGGTAAATATTTGTAAAATGCGTCTCTTGGGTTGTTTGTTTGTTTGTTTGAGGGAAGGACAGAGGACAAGAAGGATTAAAGAAGGATAAAGAAGCTTAGGCGGATGTGAATGTGAGAAGTGTGTTATTGAGCTAATTGAGAAAAATTGTCGTGCTGTGACTGCTGGTGGTGGCTTGGCTTTGGTGGATTTGGACTGGTGAGTGGCTGATAATGGTTGGAAGTGCTTTGTGGTTGGTTGGTGGAGGGAAAAGAAAGGAGATGGGAAGACCATTTCGAGGATTTGTTGGACATTGGCTAGTAAGATGGGCACAGGGACGAGTTGAATTAGCAGTGTGAGCTCATAGCTAGTTTTCTACTCGCTCCCACTACAGCAACTTTGCCTCAAGAGCAGTACAATACTCCGGCTGTGTTTCCATCTCCGTTTCATTCTGTCTTCCTTGCCTTGGTCGTAGTGAGAAAGGAAGTGGCCAGAGATCAGTGAGAGAGTATATGATAGGAGTCAAGTGCGGATGCTGTTGCATTTTCTCGAAAGGAATGCCAAGCATTTCAATTAATCCGTTTGCCTTTGTGCGCAGTTTTCCATGCGCTCGTGTCAAAAGCGGTCCTCGAGAAAAGTCGGCCCTAATAAATTCACCTACCTAAGCGGTTCATGACATTATTGGCTCTCAAACGAGGCAAATTGTGAGTCCATACTCTCTATATATCCATTAAAAGGGGAGACACACCAATTCCACTCCATTTTACTATCTCCTTCCTTCTTCCTCCTTTCCTCTGTCCTCCGTCCTCGTGTCCGTCCAACTACCTACTCACTTCCCCACTACCACTATACATACACCGTCAAACGCAAGTCCGTGTCCGTAGTGCAGTCCCACAAACTACCTATCCCATGCTCCTACACACACATACTTCGAGCTCGATCATCCACACACTCACACACACACACACACACACACACACACACACACACACACTCACGTTACCTACCTCCACAATCTACAATCTCCATCCTTACAAATTCATACTCATCCACCCAAGATTCGCTTCATGCTTAAACTTTTGCTTTAGCCCTACTTGTCCCATGTTGCCCCCCCCCCAAACACAGCCGCTTACTCACTCGCTCGCTTTCTATACCTCATCTCATCCTATCACCCTTCCTCCTCTTCCTCTTCATTGCACAAAAACATTAGACAACAAACGACATTCTTCCATGCCAAATATGCAAATAATCTCCCCATACATTTTATTACGACGACAGATTAAGCACTTATCGACTGTCCTCATTCAATATCATCCTTTCCCCTGTGTACAATTATTGCCACCAAAATATTTCCGACACGATCACTTCACTCTTTGATCCTCCCTCTTACATTATGAACACTTGTCCGCCAAGTTCTGTGTACAAAGCTGCCTCACACACCACCCGCAAACAGCACCGTATGCTACATACTCACTTCCCTCTTCGGTATTCCGGATTCAGTCGAGTACAATGCTCCACACTACCCTAAACTAACTGGCTAATAGGTATATTTACCGCCTCACTATGTTTTTATACTTTACTGTTACAAACAAGGATATCCGATCACAAGAGTGCGCTCACACGAGTTTTAAACCAACAGAGTGCAGGGTCATAAGAGTGCTAGGCCAGAAGAGTATTATGGCACAAGGGAGTTAAACACTGAAAAACCGCGTCTCATTTTTACTCTCCAAAACTTTTCAATGATAGTTTGGTTTGCTTATATTATGCATCGTACCCAGTCTTTATTATAAAGATACCTAAAGTTGAAACAGATTAACTGCCTCCGTTAAAAAGACACTACTTTGAATGGAAGTCAAAAAAGGCTAAATCTGTTGCTATCCCAAATATGAAAGCACTCGAAGTATGGCATTGCTTAAAATTTAGATTTTGGAAATCAATTCGGAATTTCGCACCTGTAATTCGACAAAAAATATTTTTAGTTATAATTATTATTTCGCCATCATTTTTCGATTTTACAGCGTCGTTTTAATGGCCCTTTTAATTGCCATCATTAACTTCCACTGTGCAATGCCTCTATTTTGAAATCGTGGTTCCTTCCTCTTTTGATCGCACCCTTTTGACCCGTACTCGTCTACGCACACTCTTGTGACCTAGAATGAGAAACAAGATCAAGTATTAAGCAAACAGAATGCCCACTCAGAAACACAGGGATACAAACAATCCACTTACATCCCATAATCATGTTGCATTCAATAAATACCTACTGATAGATAGACACCACACTACTACCAATACCAATGCACCTACTCCCATAGGTATTTGTTTTGGTATTGGTAGGAAGAGGCAGACAGGCATGCAGGAGCACTTGAACCAGTCGAGGGTTTCGTACCACTACCATCCTGCATCAATATCAACATCCAAAGCCAACAGCCAGAGCCAGAGAGTTTTTACGTATATTTTATGGGCTCCAAATCAGGTTCAAGATACATTGCATCAACACCAATAACTTCTTCCTAGCCTTATTAATGTAACACGGACAAAGAGAGCAGAGAGAACTGGGAACTCTTAAAGAACAAAATGAGCGTGGAGATGGAGAGTCCTACTTAATTGTTTTACTAATAACAGCGCTTCTCTTCACTGACTTTATCAGGCTCTATGAGAGCAGGCACATCTCCATCGCCAGCAGTTCCACGCTCACCATCAGCATATCTGTAGTATCACCAAATACTCCCCGTACGTGCAACTAGAACCAGGACCAGGACCAGGACCAGGACCTTGGAGGAGGATAGGCAGAAGGAGAGGAGCGGGACGATTACAAGCTCTCGATACCCAGTAACCTTGTAAGTGTCATCCAAGGATTCCATGCAAGAACCGATACCCGCACCCACTATTAAAGAATTGCTAACTCGCAACTCCAACTACACTCCGCTCTTCCCATGATTTTCATCTTCGGCACACTCGAAACACGGAAGAATTTACAAATATCAACTCGCGGCAGTCGACAGTCGACAAATTTGTAGGAAAATTTCAAAGCCGTCTTTACATTTTCTTGTAGCCCACTTTGAGGCACATGCTATACTATCGCATATTATTATGCACTCGTAGTCGGCCGCAGTTGTAGCCAGCAAAGCTAAATACTAACCTCTTCATCCTTTCCTCCTCCTTTCCTCGAACAGTCTGTCTACTGTGCTGTGTATGTGAACAAAGACCAATAAGTAAAGCGGAATTTATTTCACTTTCACTTGGTTAAACGATGAATGAACATTCTCATTTATATTACATTAGCATGAGACACGACACAGCTCTATCTCTCATTTATTTCCCTCGGCCTGTCTCTCTCTCTCTCTCTCTCTCTCTCTCTCTCTCTCTTCTAGCCTCCTTGAGTTTCAACTCAAAAACCCAACCCTCAACCTCTTCTCTTTTCCCATCACATCACAAGACCAACATCAACATGAACATCTCGCACAGACAGAGGCCACATCTACATACATCCCAAATCCGAATCCAAATCCCGCATCCAACACAGACTACTCGTTTAGCCTTCGCTTTTTCAATGATCTCAACTCTTGAAGCGGAAATATTTTTACGCGCAAAAAAACAACATTATTGGCTGCATTACTATATTGCTTTCTCAATCATTCCAAAGATACTAAGACAGTGGAAGTGGAACAAAAGTAGAAATCCAATCATGGAATGAGAATATTTTTACCACTGATTTCAAAGGAAACATCCGAATCGAGAAATATTTTGGATTCACGAGGGCTAGACACATATTTATAGCAGTTGGTGCATCTCGTTCTGGCTCATTTTAATCCAAGTAATTTTGCTATTCAAAAAGTGAAATTAATTCAAACTAGTTCAAACCAATGCGTTACACTATTGACTATGTTTTGCTCTTGGTACTACAGGGTGGCCTGAATTGATTCCGGCTAGCGTATATCTTAACTGATCTAATCGACTTGTACACTTTTATAGAGAATTTCGCAGCTAATTTATATTTTGCTGTTTTTGGAGTCATCATAAGTTCAAAAAAATCTGAAAGAATCATCACTTTTCTCGTAGTTTTTAAAGACAAAAATAATTTTTAGGGAATTTTTAGAACTTTTTTCTCCAAGCATTTCTACTGGCGAAAAGCTTCTAGAGCTTTTT
>JAAXYX010000967.1:0-28167 GCA_036851915.1 Ptenothrix huangshanensis
CAGAGTACAGAAAGACGGCAGACAGCAGGGAGAGACGCACCAGACAAATGAAGAAATAAACAACTAGTGCATTATTATTTAATTCTCCATTCTTCCCTTCGTCCACCGCACTCTCCAATTAAGTAATCAACAATAGTTTAGTTACTTATTACTTGCTTTTGACTGTTGACTTGTTTTGATTCCATCACTTCATCCACCAGCAGTGGGACAAGCTGGACGACTTGACTGGAGTGGACTGGCCTGGACTGAATTGAATTGTTTGATAACTTGTGACCAGACCAACTCTTGACGAGAACGATGACTGTATTATAAAGAGAAGGTTCAAGCAAGTTGTGAATTATTTGCTTGGACTCCACGTTGGTTGTCCGTCCGCTCTGTTTTGAACACTGAAGTGAATGTCAACTGAAACAGAGAAAAGACAAGACAAGACACAAAGTTGGTTTGGTGGTTTGGTTGTTGGTGGGAAGAGTGAATTGATGGAAGTGCTTACGACGCTCAACTCAAGTATATTCAGTGAGTTTCGAGAGAGGAGTTTATTGATTGTTGATTGCGGACTCTGATGATGATGATGGTATAATAGGCTACATTCTCAAAAATTCTCAATCTGACACTAAATAACTTAGGCCAGAGTGAAACTGTTGGGTTTTTGTTGTAACGAGAAGAGTATACTCCACGACGATCAACCGTTGTCAATGGTAAATGGCAAGTAAGTTCGTCATTCCGTTGTTTGTTTCATTGGGATGTGATGTGATCAGTAAGGATGAGGAGGAGAAGTGAGACTGACGATGAGACTGGATTCATTGAATAACTTGATTGTGGGATGAATCATTCGCAAGTTTGTGAACGGAAAGAACGTTGAACGTGCTGTATCGAATCTTCTCTCCCAGAGTCGACAGTACGGTACTATACTCCACTCACAAATTCACAAATTGCCAATCCTAATCACAATTACAGCATGAATACACGAATACACGACGCGATGCGATGCGATGAAAGCAAGACGAGTTGCTCTTCCCCCTGCTGATTGTTTTTAGATTCTGGATTCTGTATAGGTATACCTATACTCTCTTCTGTAGATTCTGAGTCCCACTCAACTCACTTCACATCACGTCAGCCAAGCCAAGCCGAGACGAGCGGCATGCATTAGCTCCAATATAAAGTGTTGTTGTTGTTCCTTTGTTGTTGATTCGTGGTTGTTGGTGATAATCTTCTAAAACTCAATATCTATCATATGCATGACTTCCCCTGACTTCCCTGGCTTAAAGTGTATTCTAAATATTTTAGCTTGGCTTGACTTGCCTTTAATTCTTTGATTCTAGTTATTAGTTATAACTTTGGCATTAGTTTTGGCAAAGCGGCAATATCACTAACAACTAGTTAGCCCTACCCATTAACCATTAACGACTTGAGCATTTAAAATATATACTATTCCGTTGTCTACGTTTACCCTTTGCTTTCACCCTTTTAACTCGCAACTTTTCCACATTTAATCCTAAGTAATTATTAGCAAATCCTTTGAATGCCGAACTCTGTTAATCCCCTCCGTAGTCTTTGCAACTGACAGTTCATATTCAAATGGATCGTATTACACCCGTAACCATAACTAGGTATTCATTTATGTAAGTATTAACTTAGTCTGTGGATTAGGATGCTGTCGAAGCTAACGACGATCATTTCAATTTGATGGACGCATGCAATGATCTATTTCCGATTCCAAATCAATGCACCTTACAAATGTGTCTACATGAAAACTGCAATAATGCAGAAAACTGTACTTCTCATATCTAGATGTAATTACAAATTATGTCCAACGATTCAACACTTGATTAGAAAAACACGGAAACTACGAAACTCCTAAGAAACTTCGTAACTATCGAAAGTCTCGTGGGATCGAATGGATGAGGGTAAGGAGGATGATGAGGAGAAAGATAAGGGTTTAAGGGCAAGTAATTATTTGAGGATTACAATATTATACTCTCAACTATTTCTATTAGGTTCTTATCGTAAGACCTATGAATACAATGGTCTACAAGAAGATCTAGTCATAATAGACAAACAGTTTTGGCAAATAGATTAGGCAATTATGAGTCAGTTTGATGTAAGTTTGGAAAGGATAGGATTGTCATCGTAATCCAAGATTATGTGGCACTCATACAGTACAGTCATTTAACTTTAATCCTCAATAATTTTTGACAACGACAACCGAAAATTTGGTTAGGTTACGCTGGCCTTTAAGACTTGTACAAAAATAGCAAATCCAATGCAAATATACACATTCAATTTAATCCTGCAATTGGAAATTGGGATAATGACACGTCGCCTCGAAGGACAGGACGCAGGACAGGATACTGGAGGACTATAATGTAAGCTTTTAATTTCTAGCTAATTTGGTTAATCACGAAAGTTCTGTAAATTGATTACAAATTGTATATAAATGCCGACAGGTAAAAAGTAGTGAAAAATGTTGAAGCGCTGAAATGTTACATTTATGTGATGTAATGTGCAGAATATAATTAAATGTTTCTCTCTCTAAGTACCTAGATATAATTATTAATACAATACTAGATGAAGTACAAGTTGTATGTTGACTTTCGACGTTGGTTTGGTTATTGGCTGAATTGGAGGAGGAAGCGGAGCCGGAGGAAAAGATGAATGTGACTGACAAGATGGATTATACAATTCACAATTTGACTCTAATACTCTTCCCTTCCCGTCTCCATTCACGATTCTCTACGAGAATACTGTCAAGTGTAAAATGTTATCCTGTATCTGTATCTGTAATATTGTAATCTAAAGTGCAGTTGGTTGAATGTATCTGTGTAAAATCGTTGATTTGAATAGGGGATTTCACTCAATCCCGTCTGTTCAGTGAAGTCAAAGCTGAATGCTGTGAATGTGAACACTAGTTCCGTAGTTTGTGTTTGTTTGGTAGTGAGATGTTGGACTTGGATTTGGATTTAGATGTGAGAGATGAGATCGAGATGAAGCTCCCTCCCTTCACTTCCCAAACCAAAACTACATTCAAAATTGAACATTCCTCGTCTGACTCACTACTCACATCACATCACAAGTTGAGAGGAGGACCAAACGAAATCCAACTCTATTAAAACTCTAATACTCTGGACTCTGACTCTAGTTTATATACTTCTATAGGATTGCCGTCGCCAGTACTGCCACTGCAGATCCACAGCCACATAGTATGTTCTATCCTTTTCACACTTTACCTCTATTTTAGTGATTTCACCAACTCAAGTATTTCACTATTTCCCTATTCCTCCTCTTCTCTGGCTTTGGCTCTCCTCTCTGTGGATCTATACGTACGGATTACAGATACCCACATTCCCTCTAACTTTGACTTACTACCGCCACCAACGAAAAGACCAAACGACAGCGACCACTGAACTAAGCAAAGCAACAATATGAGAATCAAAACACAAGCATCCCCAGAACCAGAATCCCGAGTACTCGTAGTACCCAAGTAGCCTAAGCTCAGAGTGAAGTTCAGTATCAGAGACTCAGACCATGCCATGATGAGGATGAGGACGACGATGATGATCAGGAGACCAAAGAACGGCCTCTTTTCCTATTTATACATGTAGGTTTTTCTATAAATATTTATATGATGAAAAGCTTGAAGACTTCCTTTATTCACTTTACTCACGTTATTCCCACATACATAAGTACATCCGTACATTGGATCCATACAATCCTCTCACACATGACATAACGGTCGCATTTCGTATTACGTACAAGAACAACCAAAGTCACACGGAGTAATGCCACAGGAGGACAGCAGCATTTTAATAGTATTTTCAGAATACCAAAGCCAAAGCCAATGTAGGAATGAAAGGATAAAGAATGAGAAATAAAAGACGAAGAAAGGGATGTAATCATTTAATATGTAAAGTCCAAGAAACAGGCACAAGTATGTACTTACGTAGAAGTATATACACTATCACAAGAGCGGATCTTGATTTGAACATATCTCATAAAATATTTTGAACCTCTCTTTAATGGTTTCAAGAATCGTAATCGGTGATTGCAGACTTTTTATATTTGATGAGCTAGGGATGCGGAGGTCAGTAAGAAGTTGATCCGAATGAGGTCGAGATGAACGAGAGGTGAGAGCTTCAAACGTCAGATACTTTAAAATTCATTTTAACTTATCTCTCACCCACCTCGAAATCATTCGGATCGATTTCTTACTCACCTTCAACTAACCAAATTGAGAAAGTTCGTAATCACCGATTACGAATCGCAAACTCATTAAAGATTGGTTCGATACGCTTTAGTTTAAAAATCGAGATTCCCTTTTAAGAGAGTGTACTTATACACTCAGTACATGGAGATAGATGCAGCGACAGACAGTCAGTAGTCGGTTTGGCAGGATTGGAGTGGGTTGGACTTGGACATTACAATTATTTAGTATGTTTGTCACAGCACCTTTTCATTATTATCAGTGCAGTGGAAGCAGAAAGCACAAGCACAGGTTGGTCTTGTCCTTCTGTAGCATAGTATGATAGTATGAGAACTCTAAGGAGACTTCTCTTGTCTTGACTTGACTTGAGAGGACAACCTAGGTATGTCAGTAGCTGGTGGAATCCACTGCGTATGTAAGGAGATGATAGATGTGCACAATGTACACAGCATTCTACTCACATTGGGACATAGAGAAACCCGACTGGAGACATTTTATATCATCATTCCATCATTCATGATGGAATGATGCGATACGCAAAAGTAAAGGAATCAAGCAGTCGAGAACTAAAGTACTGAGCTAAGGAACGAGTTGTGATAGTAACCAGTGGGTAAGGAACTGGGAAACATGATCCGATCCAAGCCCAACTAAAGTCTAAGCCAAAGTATAAGTCTTATTAAGCCCAAGCCAATTTCTACAAGATACATACTCACACCATAAGACATCCGAAGAGTCGAAGTAGACTGACAGACTCTCATGCCCAACAGTAACTACAACTACAGCTCAGCATATTTAATTAGCTTTAGTTGAGTTCTTTGAGTTCTTCACTTCACTCAACTTCAGTCCTACTTTTCAAACTTAGTTCTAATGTAATAAATTGTATTGTATAGATGATTGTGAACGACTAGGGCTGGTGCTGGCCTGGCGTGGTATATGGATAAGGTGCAAGTATATAATATTGTAAGTAATTATATCCATGTATACCAGCCAGCTGCCTAAGTGCCTAGGTACATCCAACGAAGATGAAGATACCGTACCGGTACCACTAGTAGGATGATTCCATTCCTTGAATTTCGTTGTATGAACTATGATCATGATGTTATTATCAATATGAGAGTAGCACGTACGAGTACGAGACTATCATACCATACTATGACATCGGTATTAAGAATCTGCCTATTAGTATCAGCATCGGTATCAGCGTCAGTATCAGCCTATGAGCGTATCCTTCCTGCGACTTCCTACTACTTCACCTGAACACTGCGGACATTCAAGTGTTCAACAAGTATATACTTCAGAGCCAAGAAGATCATGAGAGTCATCTTAGACTTCATAAGCACAGCATTATTTATATTCATTTCATCTAAGAACCAACGCCAACATTCACGCCTTCCATAGCCCTTTTACTCAAATCCAATACAAACATAATTATACCTACAAACACCATACCAATACTCACGCCTGCCACTGCCACCATTATATTTAGTACATAGTATTATATTAACAGGACCGACCATTGGCAGCATTACCCACACTATTCCATTACATCCCCGCATTGACACAGCCATAGCGATAGCCATCGCCACTTCCTACTACATACGCTTCTTTCTCCTCCATGCAGTTCTAATTCTAAGTTCACCCAACTCTACTCTTTCATTACTTCACTTTTAGCTTACCTCAAGTAGTAGCCCAGCATCATACGTGAACGAATACTGAGACACGAAGACCAAGACTAAAAAACAGAGGTCGGCAATAAATTCCTCCTAATCGTCTCTTCTTATGGTTGTGGAAAAAAATAACGACACCTCTTCGAATTTAGACGGAAGTCAAATGTAATCGAGAGTACGGTTTACGGTTTTAACAACTATAATCATGTAGGTAGGTATAGGTAATAATTGCTAGTACGAGGCGTGGCGATAGTACATACGGAGTAATACAAACCATTTCAGTAGCAGTCCTTTCGAAAAATAATTAATATTGATCAAGGTCCACTAACCATAAACGCTGGCAATAAATACCATACTAACTAGGTATATAGACTATTACTTTTAAAACTAACGGAATCATTTCTTTTGATGGTGCTCATATGATGAGATAAGGCGAGAAAATTTGATCGATTTTGATACATCTTCATGCTATTTATAAAAACCCTTAAGCAATTTTTACCTGACTCTAAACCTAAAGAATCCCATAAAGACCAAACGCCAAAAAGTTTTGCCTAAAATTATGTCACAATGACTGATTTTGAATCTCAATTTACCAAAATCCAAGCCAATGCCAACGCCGAGCGCTGTCACTTGGACCTGCGACACTGTACCGGAATGACATTACGTCGAAAGGGTACGTCGGCAGACATAGCAATGAACGGACATTACGTCGAACGTCAAAATTTTTACGGACATTAGGACGAAGACATTTAGTCGAAAATGTTTCACCGAACAGGGTTCGTCGGAGACTTACTACCGGCAGACATTAGGCAGGCAGACTTGCTACCGGCAGACATTAGGCAGGCAGACTTGCTACCGGCAGACATTAGGCAGGCAGACTTGCTACCGGCAGACATTAGGCAGGCAGACTTGCTACCAGCAGACATTAGGCAGGCAGACTTGCTACCGGCAGAAATTAGGCAGGCAGACGTAATACCGAAAGAGATTTCACCCGTATACGTCCCAGGCAGTTACTTGGCAGGGGCAAATACTACAAAATACCTTTTTAAATATGAACTATGCAAAATAAAGAATGATAATTTGTTTTTATTAGGTATACTACGAAGCAAGCCTGAAGAAATTTATATGGATTAGAATTAATCTGCCCTAATAAATCATTTCAAACTGAATTTCCTTTTTGCATGTACTTGTTTTACAAAATAACTAAATCATGGATTTTCTGGCTCAAGAGTTTCAAGCAATTTATTACTATTAAACAAATCTTTAACAAATATAAGAAATTGTGAGTACACAAGTTCACTCAATGAAATGTAGCTATACTGACTAATTTTACTGTAGACGACCCTGGACTATTCCCGCAAACGGAACGCTACAAATTACCATATACAGTGCAAAGTTAGTGTTGTGGTTATAATTATGCAAGTAAAGATAGGGCAAAAATTCATGATCGTTGATTCTATATACCTACATGATAAAAAACACGAAACATTTATTGAAGTACCTACTTGAATGTTAGACATTTTATTAAAAGTAGGATCGTTAGAAGCTCTCAGAAAATATATACCTACCTAGGTATATATTTCGTAGCTTACTTGTAGTGTAGGGGCACTTTGTACTCGTAATTTGTTTGTCAAAATGGTTTGAATTGACTTTTTTAAGTACTTTTAAACATTAACAGTCATTTCCACTGCATGATCTTTTACTATATGACATGACAAGTCTGCCTGCCTAATTTCTGAAGGTAGTAAGCCTAACTCCCCAATGTCTGCCGGTAGTAAGTCTGACTGCCTAATGTCTGCCGGTGGCAAGTCTGACTGCCCAATATCTGCTGGTAGCAAGTTTGACTGCCCAATGTCTGCCGGTGGTATGTCTGCGCAAATTTTGCTAGACGAAATGTCTGGCGGGTTCATGTTTGGCAGCTAAATGCCTGCGGCAGAAAATCCTCGCCGAAATGTCTTTCCGGTACAGTGTCCGCTACGTACATTTTTCGTCCAACTGTCTTTCCGGTACAATGTCGTAGAACCCTGTCACTTAGTCTTGGAGTCTCAGAGTCTCAAGCCTTTTGCATTCTCACATTCTTCGCATGTAATTGAAACGCTTGACTGCCTCGAAAGTATTCAGGCGCATCAAGATGCTAAATATTAATATTGGAAATGTGAGAAGTGCAAGAACGCACGAAAGAATCCAGGAAAGAATCCATAGTAAACTGAATTAATCAGCGGCATTAAGCAGTCATGAGGTATCAGAAAGTCTGCACGTTTTCATACCCCATTATGATGACTAAGGTATGTAGGTACCTACATACTGCAAAAAGAATTCGCGAATGTTCTAGTGTATATAGATATAATACTCTACCAATTACTTTTTTACCAACAAACTATTATTCCTCCCCTCTACAAAATTAGTGGAAACAGAACCGGCAGAACATGTATAACAATATATTATTTGCACACAATCTAGGCTCATTAGGTACAAACTTCGACAATCGTATTCTAATCCTTTGGATATCCCTAACTCATCTCTCACTCATTTCCAAGATTACGGTTGAGTAGGTGGGAAAGAGACGAGTAATAAGGGATGACCAAAGCAATGCATTAAAATAAGATAATATTTTGTACAGTGTATCTAAAGTGCTTTTTATTTCACAGGGATAAAATAATTAATGTCCGAAACCATAATTTAAAAAAATGAAAATGTTAAGCACTGGCACTGGCTCCATTTTAAAATATATACAGCAGAGTACATTATGTAGGTACTTATGGGCTGGATTATTGTGTCAATATTTTTAAAAATACAAGCTTAACTTATGCCAGCAATATTAAATGAATTCAAACCAATTCTGGCTCTGGCATTAGGCCAAGATTCTTAGTGCTGTACCATTTAGTGACGTATGCACTATCTGCTGTTTTCTATAGATCATTCATACACATCATAATGACTCCTTCTATTCTACGACGCTCCTATACATACACTATGGCTGTGACAATTAGCATGAGTACGTAGTACATAATATATAATTACCACGTTCGTGACACAATGACACAGATTCACCTTGTATAAAAATTAATGACAGTTATAATTTAATTTTAACTCTATAGAATGAAACATGCGAGTGCCAAAACTGTTTCTGTGCCTTCATTTTCTATGGATGGGCAACTTTACCACAGAAGTGGATATCCCCGCTTGCTTGCACTGGTGTTGTTAATCGTTGTAGTTATAATAGCTCTATTAACTACGAACTTGCAAGGATGCACCACGGCTTGGTGATGGGTGATGCACTGCAAATGGCAAATATCATTCTAATATGACTAACCATCCGAAACGTGGGTTACTATATTACTAATATTATACTGATTAACTGATGACGATGACCGATACTGTCTTGGTCTTTATCTTGGTTATCGTGGTCTCGGAAAACCAGAATCAGGGCAAGTGTACCCATCATCTAATTATATAGCTCATATATGGAATAATAATCATTTATGGCGCGGTCATGCCTTACTAATTTACCACATAATCACCTCATAGTAAATAAATGCTACCATCTAAATCTAGTGTAGCGTGTAGGTAGTAACCAGGAGCCTACCGTAATGACTCTATTTATTTACGTATGAAACGCTTTGTGTACTGTCATTTTATGTAATAAATGATGAATGCATACATACATAACAATTAAGTAACGGTTCTGCTAACCAAACAATGAAGATGATGATGGACTATCTGAACTACTCACTATCTCTAATCACGAAGGGCATCAGATCATGGAAGTTATCATATGAAATATCTGTTTGCTAGGAATTAACCAACGCCAAAAGGAACAACAATTACTAATTACATAAATTAGAACTAATTCTGCCAATTGTCAATTGAGAATTGCAAATCTATAATGCACAACCACCACAATTGCCAAAACAAAATCAACCACAAATTCACACTGCAAAACAATCCACGTCGCCTACGCACAAGTAGGCGACGTTGAAAGTCAAAACTTTAAAAATGATGAAGCGGATTATTAAAAGCGGATTACTAAAATTAAAGAATTAACTAAAACTCGACGTCCAACGCCTTCCACTTACCTCTACCATGCATTCGCCAACGCCAACAATCATAATAGTCAAACTGCACTATATATCTTGCAAAAAATCATTGCTTACAAACCCAAAAGACCCGTGCCACATTTAACACTGAATTTAAACCAAATCGCTAAATTGCATTTTTACACACACAAACTCATTAATCATATACAGACTTAAATTTTACAGTTTTAACTTCAAAGTCTAAAGTCATTCCACATCCAACATCCGATCCAAATCCCAACCCAAATCAAAATACAAAAAAACTGCTTATCTTTTAGCATTCTAAATTCTACATTAATTACCAAAAAGGAACAAAGAACAATAAGTGCAGCACAGTGGAACCGGAAACGGCAATACATGCTAGACTTGTACACGAGCAGACACGTAAATACATAACATGTAATTATTTACTAAAGCCAAGCTAAATGTTCAATATAGCGTAAAAGGCAGGGATGAGCGTTCGACAGTCTTTCCACTCCTTAATATTAATTAGCTATAAAATTAAAGTACTTACGTACCTACACACAAGATTACCATAAAATAAAAATAAAATCGCCGACTTCGCATCACTTCCTGGGTTCTTTCGAGTTCGAGTGCTTAATGCTTCCAAATTCCAAACCATCATGTCCTCATTGGTCCTCAATGCCCTCATTCATTCATACGATAGGCGCATCGCATTCTTTCTGTATGTTGTTTGTTTGCTATTTTTTCTACGAACGTTTCCCGTCGTTGTTGCCACATAATACATAATTAAGCATTAAGCTTAAATGCCAAATAATTTCATACTTGGCATTTGGGAATTGATCAGAAATAGTTTCTAGCCATTAAAAATTCATTCATTCAATGGTATTATTCGAATTGAAATTTTAGAAAAAACGATGTTAAAAAATGTAGATACCTGTAAGTTCCCATGAAATCATCAACGTAACGTTATTTATGGACAACCCTCTAGTGAATATTTACACGTCGTTGGTTAGCTTTGGTTTATGGCATTATGGTTCGTTTTGGTATCGCATATCGCAGCATTCGCAGCATCGTATCATTTTCTATTTACATACCATAAAAATTGTTTTTTCTTTTCACTAAACTAAACAAACTTTATTTTGAGCGCTCTTTTGAGTCTTTGAACATGTGATAGTTTTGGTGGGAATTTGCGTTCGGAGTTTGATTTTAAATACGAGTAAAGATAATCCTCCGGGGATGGTTTTTGAGAGTTGGAGAGTTGTTGGGTTGTAAGTTGTAACTTGTAACTACTTGTAAGTTGTAATTTGTAATGTAAATTCCTCTAGGAAGTCGCAGTTGGATTGGAATTGAAGTAGACCAGGAAGAACGATAAGCCAAGAAAGGGTAAGTAATATTTATTATTTACCATTTAGTATTGTAAATTGTAACTAGTACAAGACTGTAAATAATGACTCGAATTTCATCTTCCACTTATTATAATATGAAAAGATGTGGAGCAAGAATTATTGCAAGAACCTTCTTTATGAATTTATATTGGGTCTTTTAGTCCGTAGTTGTTGTGATTGTCATTTTCTATTGCCTTTCCCTGCTGTCATTTATCGGTCATACAGTCACATAACAACAACGGAAAGGCTAATGTTTCCCTAAACCTGTTAATTGTTGTTGTTACCTTGCAAATGTGTTTTAACAGTATTTTTACGCTTTACAAAGCGAAACAACCTTTTACACACATTTATTATTAAGTAACTATGTTTTAATAAGTTTGTGTAATACGCTATATGATACGGTGTGATTGTTGGTATGGGTAAGGTTATCAGTGTCTAATGTGTTTCAGTGTAATTAATTAGGAGATCCAGAGAAGAGGAGTTTGTTTGTATAATTCTGGACTAAATAATACAGGGGAAATCAGTTCGGGATTAATAATGGAGGCAGACGTGACGGAATCGGAAACGGATCAAGTAAAAGCCTGGCAAGATAGTACGGTAAAGCAGGAATGTTTGATTCCCCACCTGATCGATGAAATTGCTCTGGAAGGATTAGACGGCATAACCCTTCAAGCCCTTCAAGTACGTCTGAAAGAACGGCGCTCGATGCCGATGGAGATCACGTCCAAGTCCATGACTCAAATATGGAATGTCCTTCGTCGAATCAAGGGCATCGAGATGTATGAGCTACCCGTTCCCAGAGACGATTTGGTCCGGTACAATCGGGACGACTTTGTGGACGAGAGGGGCAATATCTACGAGCCCTTGTCTGCCCCTGAAGACATCTACCTGTACAATCCTATCGAGGACAAAGCCAAGGGGAACATTCGTGGTTCCTGTCCTCACTACTATACCCGCAAACTCATTCCTCGAATCCGAACCAAGTCCTTGGAAAAGGTGGAGCAGGCATTTGGCAAGAAATTAGTGCTAGTAGCATCACAGAAATTGAGAGAGCAGTCACTCCTCGGTTCCGAGTCTGAAGGTACTGATCATCTCACCCTGATTCAGTATTGTATGCTAGAGAGAATAGGTAGAGCAAGACAGGATGGAGAATTAACTCGGGGAAATGTCAGTCTAAGTATCATGAAGATCGATCCCAAGTCCCTATTCTATCAACGTAAGTACCTCATTCGCAAGAAGATGATTAGAAAGCAAGTGTTCAGTATGAAATTCGGCAAGAATAGATCCACCTCACTAATTTCAGTTTTACATCTACCTCGTTTCTACCATCGAATTGTTCCGCTGGCAGTAGCAAATGCTCGTCGAATGATAGCCTACCTCAGGAAGAGACCACATATGAGGGAGGAATCTGTGGAGATAAAAAAGAAATTCGGAAAGACAACTTACAAACACCTGCTCACCAAAGACTTTGAGAAGATTTTCAGCGAAGTGGATGTATCCCTGGCAGAATTAAATCCACAGCAGTTTGCCAGTGAGAGGAAAGAAGCTCGGAGGGAGTCGATGTTAAAGAGGACACAGAAATGTTTTGCATTCCTCAATCCACCGGGTGATATTGAGGCATATCTGCCCAATTTGAAGGAGCCTGATAGTCGTGGTGGGGAGCCTAAAAGTGATATTAATCTATTTATCAAAGGCATCGTGCATCGACCCCATACAACTTTATTCGACTCTCCACTACACCAGTCGCAGGAATTCATTATTGGCAGTGGTCCCGAAGGGGTCGCGCTCTCTCAAATCTCCGCTCAGATCCACATGCATACACTCGCAGCGCGGGCATCTGGTCGCTACGCTACCAGACTCAAGTACGTCAAAACGAATCTCGTAGAGAAGAAGAAGACCAAGGTGAACAAATACATTTTCACGGGTCAATTTCCCGTGCCAAAGTCAGTGTGCAAATACGACTATACTACGAAGGAACAACTCCGACTTGCCCTTGCGAAGAATACTGAAGCACAGAAATCCAAAGCACAGTCTACTAATAACATCAGTGGCAGTAAGAAGGCCAGTAAAAATACCGGTGCCAATATTTCGCTCGTTCTGTCAGAACCTGGTAGACTTGAGGACACTGATTACGGGGAGGGTGAGGAAAGGCAAGATGCTCAGGATCCTGTTGCTCAGGGTGGGGATATTTCGGTGTCTTCGCCACCTTTCAAACAACATATTCATGGTGTCCTCGCCACTCCACTAGTTCCGGTTCCCACTCCGGACGAATTTTCCTTGGCCGCTCTGGAACTTGATGAGTGTTCTGGTCCAGATAGCCCAACTTCATCCTCCTCTACTTCCTTCAGCTCAAATTCCAGGAAAAGAAAGCGATCTGAGACGAGAGGTGACGAAAAGTTCGTTGGAGCTGGATCCGATGCTGGTTTGCAATCTGATCAGGCACAACCCAGGGAAAAATTCGCTAGACTTCTCCTGGGCAAACCGAGTGGCAAGATTGTGAAGAGGGATAAGGAATTCAAGAGGAAGGAGCCTAAGGTCAAGAAGACGACGATTGGATCGATTGAAGTATGCATTTCTATATTTATTTTGCAATGTACTTTTTTGAATTTTCGTTATTGATTTTCTTTTTTACCGTGGTTTATATTGCATGAATTTAACCCTCTTGGTAGATTTTATTGGATTTAAATTCTCTAATCTTTGTATCTTCCTTGTGCCCATACTGATTGGTAGATGACGGCTTTTGATACTGTTTTGTGATATTCTCAATAACTAGTAATTGAATTATTCGGTTTGGTTTGGTTTTCAGAGCGCTTATTATGATGACAGAGATCTTGAAGCTCTTGCGAAGAAGAATAAACAGTGAGTACCAAGCACGTATTAAGTTTGCTATTGTGGGTTTTATACATATTTGTATATTTGTACTTGGTATGTGCATTTTTTGTGGAATCTCATATTTGTTTTTTTTCGAATTTTGGATTCAATCCTTTTTCTGTTTTTATAAGATTTACACGGTTCTGCGTCGGCAGTTCGATTAAAAGCATTAGCTTTTCTTTCATTTTAATTCAAATTTCTTAAAGTCCTAGAGAAAGACAAATTTATTCAAAAAATAAACCTGACACTGTCCTCCAACTAGAATAGCCTAAACAGACTCAGTATACGGGTACAGAAGGTTGTTACACCAAAATGATAAAATAAATTTGATCTACGAATTAAATTAATTTAACTGTTTTAATTATTTTAAAACAGTTCTAATTTAGTGTTTAGAATAGTTATTATAATTAGAATCGTATATCGACTGAGATCAGATTTTTCTTTTAGCATTTACTTACATGTTTTTAATAAATTCAAAAGCCCTAAATAAAATTTTAAAATAATTTCAGTAGCTCTGTGTTCAGGTAACAAAATAATCACGTTAAAGTGAACGGTTTTTACCACTTCTACACATTTTGGAAGCCGTACCAACGAGAATAAGTTTTGAATGGCAAATAAAAAAATATTGTTACTTATTACTTACGTTAACTTTGTGATTTTCTAATTACGCAGGCGAGTCGCTTGGTCTGTGGAAGAAGATCAAATAATTCTTCTACTTTTCATCTCAAGCGTTGTGTTTATTCGTCGTTATAATTTAAAGAAGGTGTTCATTTTCAATGCGGCACAAATAAGGGATATGCTGCACATCAAGAATGAAGTGAGTTCTAAAACAGCTCGTATGTATTTTTTTTGTTAGTAAGTACCTAATATTTTTTAGCGTTGGGAAGGCTGAGTAGCTTAATGGTGAGCATCCTTCATGCTTTTTTTCGTATTTTTTGTGCTGTCTTTGATTTTTCAATTCTATTTGTAAATTGGGCAGGGTTCGCGAAATAAAACCTCGATAGCTATTAGAAGACGGCTGCACTTTTTAATGAGGAATCCCACGTTTAAATCAAAGTATACATTTTACCTGCATGACGCTGTTCGGGATGAATGCATTCAAAACAATTACGTGGTAAGGAACAAGTAATACCAATACGATAACATTCTATCTGTGTATTTCACAAACTGGTTTTTAACTTAATTGTTGTCATTGCCATTGCCAGGCTGATTGTGTCAAGGAACTGGGAGACGATCAAAAAATCTTCTACGATATCCCAACAGAGGCAATTATGCGCGTGTTCGAGTACCTTCTACGTAAGCATGGAAATGAATTCGCCCAAATGAGAAAAGATCCATCGGTTCTTCCGCAAGCGTTAAAAAATCATGTTCTTCAGAGTATGGATAACTCGGGAAGTGCCTCCAACAGTACAGCTTTTTTGTCCATGGAAATCAGCCAAGGAGAAATGGACCTGATGGCGGGTGATGAAAGTAGCGTGAGTGGAGCAGGGTCTTTGTATTTCAAGGGACCGGGTGACGATTCTGTGGACATGTCAATGGGTGGGGACACTACACTGGAAGTACAAAGGGAAATCGAGGAAGACGTTGCACGGCAGGACGACCGGGATGAGCTGCATCAAGATGGCATTACAATTGAGTATTAAAATAATAGCTAATACAATTGTTTTTTAATAGTTAATTCCTGCATTGTTTTAATTATTTTTTGGACCTCTGATTTGTTCTTCAGGGAAATCGAGTACTGGGCATATGACACTTTGAAGGAAGTTATGGTAGATGCGACGAAGGATCCTGTGAGTAAAGAAGAGTTGGAAACGTGGATTGCAAGGACAGTCGTATTTAGCCTGATGTTCAGTGGTGATTGCCTTGATGATGTGCAAACCTTTCTGGAGCGCATCGGAGATTCTAATTTGGATTTTATTTCAACGAATTGCCGGAGATTAAATATTTGCTCTGTGAGTCGTCGTTCTCATAAGTTTGGGCTTTCTCTCAAGTAAGTCGGAGTCGGAATTTTCATCCCATAGTTACTGTTTGTGTTTTACTTTTTTTAATTGCCATACTTTCGTCATTAAAAAATTATCATTTGATTTACTTGCATGTTTTTCTGTCTCGCAATAACTTAAGCATGAGGAGGAGATTAGCAAATCATCTTCAGTCTGCGGCATATCAATCAGCACAGGAATTTTTTCAAGAAATTACGAAAGGCTTTCAGCCAACGCATCCCGCTGCTACCAACAACTCAGCCTCGCTCTTTCTTCTCATCGAATTTCTCATGGATTCTAAGGTTCAGTTCAGGATGAATATGTATTATTCACTTAGTTGCTAAGTGGGGAAGTATTTTGTAGTAAAAACTAACTAGGTTTCATCGTATGATTTCTTTGCTTTTTACAGGTTCATTTCGATATTTTCGTGGGTAGAGACTGCACGAAGGAACCGGAAGGCGACCCCGAGAAACCGTCGGTAGGTTCTACTTTCTACTGAATAATTTACTCTATAGGGATTAATACCTAGAACAAAATTATCAAAAGTTTAGAATTCCAGTCGGAGTTAAATATAAAGATAGATAATCTTAATAATTTGTATTCTACCCATAGGAACTATTCACTTCTCAACCTACGAAGAAGAAGAAAAGTAAAGTTTTGGGAGAGGAGGACGTGTTGTCAGTCAATTTGCCGGCGATCAAGACTCGATTGAGTGACGATGTGGATGAATTAGTATACAACGGAAATAGACCCAACCTTAAAGAAAATATCAAGTACCTTGAGTCTCTACTCTTCCAGTATGTTTGAGCGTCATATATAAAAAAAACTTATTTCGTTAATGCTAGTCCCACTTGAGGTTGTAATTTACTAGGATGTATGTTAATTTGTGGCGATTTTAGGAAAGTTCCTATGGAATTTACGGACGACTACGCTTCCAAGATTTCTAACAAGGATCCTGTGGCCTTGAAGTATGCTCCATTGTATCAGCTAATTGTCAAGTGTCAATTCATTGGAATTTCTGCGAGATTACTTCTGGTAAGGGACGGATGCTATTATAAAGGACTTGAATTGAATACATATATTTTCGTATGTAATTACAACAATTATCTATCACAGAACGAATTGTTTAAACTTATTTATATGAAATTATCGTATTTTTTATTTTTAGACAAAATTTACAGGACCATCACTCAAGAACGGATTGTTGTACTTGTTGGAAAATAAATACATTTATTCTGTGGGTGTCACGCAGAGAAAGTAAGTTATTAATTTGAGTCACTTCCACAATATTTTTCATTTTAATATAATATTGTTACACAAAGTTACTATTTCACATGTAGGTTCGTCTCAGCAAAGTACGTGGGTCCTTGGACAATGTTGGTACCCACAAAGGATAAGGAAGATCGAGCAGATACTGTGAGGTAGGATAAATACACTAAGTAATAATTACATGTAGTCTTGTACCGAAAGTCTTTTGAATTTTTATTGTTTTCATTACGATTCAAAGCGTTTTTAAAGAACATGAGATTGTTTCCAATTTTCAGAGTGGTTATTTATCCATGGATCTCTTCAGCGGGACTGTTGAACTGGGAACTTATCGACCGGATGTTTGCAGCTGTGATTGGGATTCTCTGTCGACATCCAGGCATCCAAGTGCGACAGCTTATCAAGTTTCTCAGTCCTGTTATTTCCGGAACGGAACTAATTCTTTTACTCGAGGCCCTTCAGCATTTTGACTTTATAATCTTCTACAAGTTTCAGCAAAGTCATCCAACCAGTTTGTTCTCGGACACCTGTTCTTACTCTCAAGGTATATATACCATATCATATGAGTATAAATGAAGGTGCATCTATCATAATCTTATCAAAATATATATGGCCCCGTACGGGTTTCCATACTAATTCCAACTTCTGCGTTCGATTTTAGACGAAACGGTGGATTTCTTTCTAAACCTAGAAGATGTGTGCATTGAACTAAAGCCCTTCGTCACCACGAAATTTGCTAATCTGCAAACAATGTTTTCGTTAGATGCTTCGAGTTTATCAGATCGTGCAAATGATTCCGATTCAAATCCAAATGGGAAATTAGCATCTAAATCATTACAGAGCAGTCTTAAGATCACAGAAGCGACACCTCCGGCAGATACGGAAGGCGTAACTGAGGCTTGCGTTTCTACTTCCAAACTCCCTGAGACTTTGTCATCTACAGTACCGGCACCGGTAACGACGTCCATAGTGCAAGGCAATCCGGAACAAGGCCCTTCTTCCATCAACCAAACTCCTACGAAATCGTATTCACCTCCCCCTTCAGAAAGTCGTAGTAAGAGAATATTGCAGTCACAGCCACAGGCTCCTAAATTAACTAGAACTCGGTCCACCATAGCCGCAGCGAATTCAATAATAAAGTCTCATTCCTCCCCAGTGTTAAAAGACGATTCAAGTAAAACCGCCGGTAACCGTCCTAGAAGATCTCTAAGGAGATGATAATTATTAATAATTCATTAATTTGCTTTGCAAACGTTATACCAGTTGCGACGCCTGCGACCCATAAGTGACTATGCAATTCAGATGTTTCTGCCGTAACGACGACAAGTGCATACCGTGGACAATTTATGTATTGATTTTTGAATCAAGAATTGTAATTTTTTTTAAGTTTTTTGAAGAATTCAAATGCATGGATGATATTATACAAGAGTTCGTTAGTTATATAGGTATAGGTATATAGTTACGTAGATAGATATAGGCACATATTATGTAGTGGACGATTAATTACTTTTTACAAACAGACTGCTAGACTGGGATAATGAAGCCAATGACGAAGATACACTCCCTTGTATACTTGTTTCGGCTGTCCTTTATTATCGAGGCAAATTAATAAACTTAAAGTGACATAATTACTAACAAAATTGTAAATCAACTGTAATTTTACTGCAAGTATAAACGACAAATGATTATCTATTATCTAGAAATGTGAACAGTAATTAATTTATCCCGTATCTTAATTAGGTAACTACTTTTAGCCATTGAAAAAAGCAGAGTAAAAACAACGTTTTGAAATTCTGAGCGCTAATCTACGATTATAATTATTTCATAATTATACATTTTAGATACATTATACATTAGCTACATTTTTAACTAGGAAGTAGTCATTTACTTAACTAAGTAACCAACATTACCGTTATTCTTACAAATATAAACTCCATGAACAATATACTTCATTAGCAAGTCTAAGTGAAGCTAAAAGGTCTGCATTTTCACACTTTACACCAACCATTATCCTGTCTTAAAATAAAATGTAAACATTTTTTACCCATCCACTCATGATTTCATATTTAAGTCCAACTCTCGTCCCAAATCTGCCACTGTTGTACAAAAGTAATCACAAGAATTACATTTACTAGAACGAAAATGAAGCCTACAACGGAATAGTTCGTAGGCACATGAGCAACTATTAAAAATAAGACAGTAATAAATGGTACAACTGGCAGAAGAAATAGATAACTGCAACGTCATTCTTAAAACATACCATCCTCCGCCATTTTTGAAATTAAGGAAAAATGAACGTACATAGCAGGGCGGACGACAATCGAAGGAATTATTAGTAATTTCATAAATGATTAATAAAACGCAGTCGTACAATGTATGATGAATGATAGTTATCTATTCGTCTATTTGGGTGGTGGACGGTAGGTGCCGACGACAACCGCGTGGTCTCTTTCGTATGGCTCCAACGTCAACTGCTCTTGGGGCTTGAATTTCTCGGCTTGAAGTTTCTTTACTTCTTCCGCAAAGACTGCTTCCGGTTCAGCTGTCGAGTCGATACAATTGGCCTACGGGAGTAAATAATACCACATAAGTAAAAATTTAAAAATAATAGAAGGAAACCCGATGGCTCGTACAGTTAATGACGCTATGCAATTATTCCCCGCAATTAACACACGAATTATAAAGTTAAAAATTACCTTGATAGAAATGACAAAATGACCTCCATTCTTGAGGAAGTACTGGGAGTTGAGCGCAACAATTCGAGCCTGATCAGGCTGAGCCACATCGGCGAACACGCAATCTACCATCCCAACCAACATTCGGTACTTGTGGGGATGCCGGGCATCTTCAATAATGGGAATAATATTCGTCCTCTTTTTCGCTACATTGAGTAAATCCCGACCAGATCGGTGGGAAAACTCTACAGCATACACCAAACCTTCCTGAAAAGCAAAAAATAAAGTCAATTGACTTATAGAGCCAGCGGATTCAAATTCGGATTAAAAGGAAATCATTCTTTCGCATCCGTAAACGTGAAGAATTCCAACTCTAAAGTTTTCTTAAAGTAAACATATACGAAAGCTGCTCTCTTACCGGTCCAACAACATCCGACACGTGAGAAACTGTGGTGCCCGACGCCGCTCCGAGGTATAGGACCTTGCTGCCAGGAGGCATGTGAATTTGGTCAACTCCTCCGAGAATTGCCGCTGCCAACTTGGATCTGAACGGATTCCAGACCCGGTACTCAATTTTGTTGCCATCATCAGCCTTGAAAGTAAAACAGCCAATAATCAATTACAACAGTACTTGGTACAATTTCTCTGCTTCTGGTACCCCTCACTCAATTTATTCACTTACGTCGACGGAAATCCTCTTCTCTCCATAGACTGACTCTCCTGGAACCATGTTTTTCGTGACTAACGCATCTTCCTTGCCTCGCGCAATAAACACTCCTTCATGACGATGGGGCTCTAGCACAACGCTTTTTCCCCCTCGCATTCCACCTGAAACATCATTGGACACAGAATGGATTTTTAAGTTATTGCTCTACACTTGCAAACGTGAAGGTCATGACGTAATTATGTGCATACACTGTGAAAATAAATAAATAAACTTTTTTTTACCTCCACCACGTCCTCGGCCACCTCCCCGACCACCTCCTCGGCCACCGAATCCTCTACCGCCTCCGCGGTCTCCTCCGCCTCTGCCTCCTCCGAAACCACCGCGACCGCCACGGCCGCCTCTATCTCCTCCGCGTCCACCTCCAAATCCACGACCACCTCCCCCGAATCCTCGGCCACCGCCACGATCACCTCCTCCAAATCCTGTACAACATTCAATGATCATTAATTTCAAAACTAAAAAACCATCATTGAAAAACAGAAACCTTACACTCAACATTCTAAAAACCTACTAGCTGAAACAATCCAACTTTTGGAAACTACTTGTAAATCGCAACAACTTGAGTTTGACGCAGACCTATGATTACATATAAGCGACCTTGTGGAATTTTTACCCTGCCTGCAACCTTAAAAACTTTGAAACTGGATTCCGTAATTATATTGTACTAATAGTTTGTAGCTTGTTCTACCTTATTAGACATTCTTATAGGTACATACGCTTTAAAAACTAAAGTTAACCACGAACTGACTGTAAACAAGTAGTTAAAACATGGACGTTCATTTATTGACCGTATGACAAAAACAAAACAGGAAAGCAGGACGAGACTGATGACTGAGGCCACTAACAACTAAGTCTTTTTTTCGAAAACATTCAGTTTGTTTTCTTTAACTGTTGCGTAGTTTCACGTTCCAGGTAAAAAATTTGAAAATTAAACCGAAAACGAACTATTTGAAGATTTCATATACTTTACCGTAATCTCAAACGGCATGCTTGTAGATTGTAAGGAAAGAGCAAGCAACGTGCACTTAGAAAGTATTAAATAAAATGTGCTACCTATAATAAAACCAATAAAAAATTAATTCAACACAATAATTACCTGGTCTTCCCATAATGACGATCAACGATTTCAAAAATCACCCACTGAAAAATGCACCAGAAACCTAAAATTCGATGAAAAGAAATTGGAAATTGAATACACGTCCAGCGACAAGCAACAACCAGCAGGAACACGTTGCTCTACGATGCTTCACTATAGCTTGAGTTTGGCCCAATAAAGCATGTTAGTGAAGACTAGGAAAGAGGGACACCATGCTTACGTCGGCAAGTGTCACAAATAACTTCTTCGAATGTTTTGGCCCCCACCCCCTACTTGTCTGAACATAACCTTAAATGACTATCTCTAGCTTTGCCCATTACGACGAATATGACCCACCCACATACTTCATAACGTCAGTATTGCCACTTTCCAGAGAAGTTCCAAAAACGATGTCATGAAGAATGTGGGTGGGTCATATTCGTCATCATGAGAGAGAGTAATTTAAGGCTATGTTAAGATGATATGATGAAGGTGGGGAGGGTGCATCCCAAAAAGACAAAAATTTGATGGCGTCATTTGTGGTACTTCCCACAGTCGGAAAGGCATGCTAGAATTTTCAAATAGGGCGCTGTAACTATCTGTTGGACGAGAAATACGCAATGAGGAACTAGGTATGAATTGGCGCAATTCATTTGGTCCGCCTCCACTCATTGAAATGAAAATCAAGTTATCCAGTTTCAGCCGTTCAGCTGCAGCAGGTTGTCAAACAAACGTTCAAAGGATACGCGCATAAATACTATGGGCTGACATTTGGGGTAGGGGACTCCTGTGCTGAGCTGTATTCAAAATCAATCATCCAAGATTTTGCCCAGTTGTTATTTTCGAGAAAAGATTATGATAACAAGAATAGCTTAAAAATGCAAATAAAAATAAAGCAAAAACATATCCAATTGTGCAATAAACGAAACCAAAATGTATGTTTTTTACATCTGCACGAAAACAATAGCAATTTTACAATTTTTGGTATTGATCTTCGTTTTTATTTACCTCAAAAATCTTCTTTACCTTATAGTCTACGGTGTTCTCTGCCTCGAAATCCTTCTCTAACATTACTGGCTTTACTATTGAAGCATAGAACACCGCAGGCGGTGGGGTAGAGAATGATTTTGAGGCACATAGATAAGCCTTCCTCTCATGGGCGTGAGTCCAACTGAGACAGTAATGTAATAAGTAATAATAAACAATAGAACCGACTACCGTGGTAGCGAACGCCGAATGTCAGGTACCCAATTTTCCAAATCGAAAAATAATTTTAAGCGCATCCTACAATTATAGAAAAATACGGCTTAAAGCCATTGGATCGATAGAAAAAATCCTATTGCTAAACGCTATAAGCTTGGGGAAGTGTGAAGTGAACAAGTAAAAAGGTAGCAAGGTAATTTGTGTTAGGTCTTGCGGTCCTCTGACTATCTTTGTATCTGTCCGAAATCTGTATACTCTTCTGTGGGAAGTGCGAAATGAGAAGTAATTTAATGTGTACATACTACATACTCGATAATTATTCATGAGGGAGTGACTGTGATTTGTGAGTGATTGAATGGTGAAGCAGTAAAAAAAAAATTCCGTCGAAAACTGTCCGGACAGTGTCGGCGATTCCGCATCTTCCCTTAATTCATCCTGATTCAGAAAATTCAGCTGACAGCTAGCAAGGGTGAAGGGAGCGAGGAAAGATCTGCTGTTGGACGGCAGATCATTGAATTGAATTGGAAGTATTATCATTCCTATCCTTTGTCATTTGTATCCTTCATCCTCTCATCTGTCTGTGTTTTGGCTCTCGCACTTGTGACTTGTAACACTTGTAAGTACTCACTTTCTCATTACATCTATTTTTTACTCCACGGAGAACAAATTCAACTCAATCTTTTGCAGTTGCGATTGGGGTTGGGATTGCATAACATAACATTGTATTGTTTGACTGTTTGGTATTGCCAAGCTAAACAAGCTGCAAGCAATTTTTAAGCAGAGTTGTACAACCCGTGACAGAGTGTAGAGTTCAGTTGACATTCAACAACAGTAGTAATCTAGCAATAGTTTTTATTATCATTATCAATTATCTTTATATTATCGCTATCAGTTATTGGCGTCGTCCGTTTCCGCTTCGTTGAAGGCTTAATGTTTTTGACATTTCCAGTTGTGAATTTGTTGATTGTCTTTCTTTTTTGACGTTCGTTTGGCATCAGCATTAGCATCTATACTATTCAACTCCTCAAAACTTGTTAGTGTTACCGTTGCTGGTTGCCGTTCGCCCCTCTTTCATGTTCATCTTTGAACATTGAACGTTTCTTCTTATCTTCTTACCTGACTGTTTTACGATAGCCTCAATTCCAGTGAGCAATTAACACGTTGAACTCAACGTATGAATTTCTATTTTCTGTACAAATCAAGCTAAAATATTTCCTTTTCCGTACAAAACTGACAATTAGTGTTCAGTGTCAGACCTTTTATATCAAAGCGCAAAGGGTAAACGGTCACGGTGCCGGTAAGTTTATTTAAATCGTGTGAGTTTGAATTATGTTAACCATTTTAAATAATTGAGCAAGCAAGCATGAATTTTGTGTTCTATCAGCTACCAAGATATACAATCAGTGAATTTGTGACCGCTCTTACGATTAGTATTATTATTGGTGAAATACATAGATTGAAGAATAAAATAGGAAATTAGCAGTTATCGTTCTTGGTTATTGTCAGATGTCTCAGAATTCTTGGCCTGAGTTTATGTTTAAGAATTTGTGGTTGGTGGTTTTCATCTTCTGGTTCTTGTACCTTCCTTTAGATTTGGGAGGGTCGTCGTTGTCAGTTTCACCATCACTACCAACTACCGTCATCATCCATATCCATCCTTATCTTTCTTGCATTCATATTTTATTCTGTATTAGGAAGGACGTCCTTGCCAGTCTCAAGTTTGTCCTGTTTGTACTCCCGTTCCCTCTCATGACTGTCAAAACGAAATTCGCCCACAAATGTATCTGCATCTTGTATAATCATGTAAATCAAATGCAAATTCAACATGTTTTAACGTTTTTAAATACTAAATCCACGTTTCATGTTGCATCTTGAATACACTTAATGAAGGAGCTAGTGGATAGCAGCGAAAAAGCTCCCTAAATATATTTATTTTCAATGCTATCCACTCCTTACTTGCTCCTTTACTATTTTTGTATTTTTAAAGGGGGCTAAATGCCAAATGCAGTATGTATAGCAATCCATAGTCACCGTTCAGAAAAATGACTGTATCGCAGCTTCGTTCCAAAAGTCGAGAGAGCCATGAATTGATCCAAAGATTAAAATTAAAGTAGTAGGTACTTGTATTATAACCTTGTACTACTAACTTGTTAGTACCGGTACTGCCACTGCCTGTCCCTATCAGTGGTGTACCTACCTTTACATATGCGTTAAAAATGAAGATGTTTCTTTATATCTGTCTGCGAGAGATTTCTCTTGTCATTAGTCTAACCTAGTTTATTGACGATGTGTGCGAATTAAAAAAAAACTCGTGGAATGGTAGAACCATCCGACAACTGTTGTGAGTTGTGTCTTAAGGATTATTTTCTTTGCTTTCGCTTCGTTACTCCGATTCTCGGATGTTCGTGTCTTAGTACCATGACCATATAACTATAACAATGCCGCAGCCATCGATCGCTTTTATCATGTCTTGATATCTCTTGATATCATTATTCCCTTTTCATTTGTATTGTTTAGCACGGATATTTTAAAATACTGACATGTAAATGCAGAATACAATTAACAGAAATACCAGCAGTATTAAAAATACAGAATTAAAGGTAATGAAAGGGAAATGTCAGCTGGTAAATAAATTCTAGTATTAGTGTCACCTTCAATGACGGAAAGGCACTGGTACCGAAGTCAGTTTTTGTCCTGTTTAATATTATTGGTAGCATTTTCTTTTCATATGATCTTTTTCGCTTTTGGTTTATTGTCGTTTATTATATGACGATTCTATAAAATATTATCATTAATAACAGTCGACGGTGGCCGTGACGGTGTTGCCAGAAGTGGAAGTTAATTCAGAAGAGACATCATTGACTTCAGTGTGCTACAGTGAACGTTAAGCAATATTATCATTTTAAAAGTAAATTCAGGTGTGTACAAACATTTGGTAGTCCAACGTTGAAAGTGATTTTTCACAGGTATTTGTCTTTTCGAATTATTTTAAGCAGGGAGAAATCTGTCAGCAAGAAGTGCAAATAATTGCTAGTGTAGACCCGAGTAACTTTTAGTTTCCGTTGCACTTGCAATACGGAAAGGAGTCTGAGAGTTCGTATCGATTAATGAACAATAAATATATTTATCGGAGTTTATTCTAGCCCATGGAGCATGAAAGCCGGCAGACGTAATAACCGCCAAAGTGAACACCGCTACCGCTGCCTATCTACGCAAACACGGTCGAATTAATTAGAATTATTATTTAATATATTACTGACATTAATTGTCGCTTTTGATCAACATACCATTCATGTTTGGTAACTAGCGACAATCGCGTATGCGACGTTTAAGTTTTTCAGGCGGCGGCCATCACTACTCCGGCGGTGTTCGCGCGGGGACATTCGTATTTATATTTTCGGGTGCAATCGCGACGACAATCAAAATTGCGCCACCAGTTTACATAATTACAGATCTTTAAGCATCTTTTTTTTACATTTTCAGTACGGAAGCAGAAGGTACTGGTCAAGTGGAAGTGGACGAATATAATTACGCCAAAGTATCACCTATCATAGCATAATGTCAAATATCGAAGAGACGACGCTGCGTAGCCGTACCGCTGGTGGCCATGCAAAAGCAACTGCAGCTGCAATTGCCAGGCCGATCTCAAATAATATCGATGATCAAGTTCTCACCTTTAATGAAAAACTAATGAAAGAAGTTTATAACATTTACAACGTAAAAGATGGTGAGAATATTACATTTAGTACAGACGAAAGTAGTAGATTGTGCATACCTAACACTATTTTTGAGCTGTCGTCCAATATTTCTATTTTAAAGTCAAATTCTAATACGCTTGAGTAGATCAATTTTACTTCTAAACTAGCAAGTGCAATTAATTTTATAAACATTCATTTTGGCAAAATACCAGCCACTGCAAGTTGTTCCTGATTACCTGTTTTTGAAGGCACTATGAACCGGTACTTCAGATAAGATTCAATTAAGTTCGACTTCTAGATCAGAGAGAGACCATATAATTTAGTTAAATTCTGTCATTATTGTATTTTTATCCCGGACTTCGCTGTGGCTTCAAAAATCGTTCGTCCTAAAATCTGAAAAGGAGTAAATACATATATTAACATTAACTGTAGCACATAATGTAATGAGTGTATATATCTTATGTAATATTAATTTTGCATAATCTGATATTTAAAACTGGTAGGCAATACAGTTACAAATAATTTCTTATACTTGCAGGATTGAAAAGCATTGCTAAAATGTTGGATGTCGAAATCCGTGCTCCGCGGCGGAAAATTACCGTTCTACTCATGGGTAATCACTCAGCCGGAAAGTCTAGTTTCATCAACTGGTAATTGAAGCATTTTATAATTATTGAGGGAATAAATGCACGTACATTAGAATAGTGTTTGTATGTGGTATGCTACAAATGCCAGTAGTAAGAAATGTTTTAAAAAGGAATTTGTTCGGTTATAGAATGATTTATGTACTTCAAATTGCTTTTGTCACCAAAATTACAAGAAAAACGTCGGACGCAAAGGTGGCTTCATGAGGAGTTTTTACTTAAATAAAAAGGACTACTCACGCCTTTCATTGGTTCCCATTGAATTTTGCTTAATCTTTTATTCTTTTGTTTCCTGAAAACTGGAGAAATAATAATGCGGGTTTTAAAGTGATCCGATTGGTTGACATCATGCCTAATTAACTGAGGCACTGCGAACTACGTAATAGTATTTATCTGCAGCTCCATCCCTTTCATCTTCCGAATTTACTTTGTATTTACTTTATTTTGTTATTAGGTATGCTGCGCTAAGTAAAGTAGTTAGTTGTACGAGAAATAAATAACTTGTCAGTGAAATTTTGGCTAAGAAATAATAATATACCTACTCTACTTGAGAAGTAGAGTACATTATTTATGTGGTTTTTGAGGTCATGAAAAAATCCTTGCAAACTTTCTTTGCATGTGGATCCTTTAGCACTTTTAGGACTTTGTAAATATCGGCAATTACATAGATACATAATGTCTCATTGTAACTCATATAATGCTAGATTATGTTCAATGTTTCAGGACTACTAATTTGTCA
>JAAXYX010000968.1:0-28146 GCA_036851915.1 Ptenothrix huangshanensis
CTGCAGATGTACCGGCCTATGCTTTCATATGAAAAATCAGTGATGAATCATACTTTTTATATGACCGCGTGTAGAAAGAAAACATTCAGATTTTTAGCAAGGTCCAACATGGCAAAAAATGAAAAGTTTCTGAAAAGTTAAGCAAAAAATGGAAAACGTTGCAACCACTGTAAAAAACTATATACGATACTATGGTAGTTATGGGACTTCTGAATAAAATATTTGAAAAGTACTCACTTTTGAAAGCCAACTGGTATAGTTACCTTCGCGTGTGTACTGTGCTTATGACTTTGTTCTGCTGTTGTTAAAAAAATTTTAGCTTCATAAAAACTCGTTTTAAAAAGTAAAACATATGTCCAAAAACTTTTTTTAAAACACAAAAATTCATCAAATCGCGTTATTTTCATAAAGTTCGAACCATCACTATTACCAATTTTTAAAAAATTGTAATATTCGTAAAATCCAATTTTAAAACGCCAAACTTTTATAAAAATAATTTTTTTAATAAGTCCAAAACTTCAAAAAAGCCATTATTAAAAATGTCAAAATTTTCATAAGAACCCGTTCTTGAAAGGCTTTTTTTAAAAGGAATTTTTTAAAATGTTAAAAGCTTCTACAAACACTCCTTTAAGAACAAAAATTATTAACTAAACTCATTTTCAAAATAATGCAAAATTTCCTCAAACCATATCTTTCGTAAGATGTCCAAATATTGCAGCGTAAAACTTCCCAGGCTGCAGCTTCTACTTTTTTAGTGTACACCTTTATGATCAAGTCGACGCCGTGCAGATTCCGACTCTGTGTTCACAAGCCTTTTGCAGATACTATACGAGTTCTGCTGCGAATCGTTAGCTTTGAAAATAAAGAAATAATAAATGGCAAAGTAAATGAAACCAAAATAATAATAATAAAATGAGCCTTGGAGTAATTGCCATTCCACTCTGCTGCTCATCCACCTATGAAATCAAGTAGCAAATTATGCAAGTTCATCATTCATGTTTGTGCAACATGCAAAATTCAGCAGAAGCCGCAACGCAGTGAGTAGAGAAGGGACGTAAAGTGTAATGTAATGGACTGATCGTGAGTGCTGGTGCCTGTGGTTTGTGGACGGTGCATATTTGATGCAGTTGCAGTATTAAATGAGTGTGGCGATTTGATGTGCCTTGAGGCTGCTTTGCTTGCATTATTCATCTTATCCCAGTCACCTGTGTAGACAAAAGGCAGTTCTGCGGCAGAGGAACAAGTACCTTTGGCCATTTTGATTACATACGAGAGGTATTTGGCAATACGATGTTAAATGCGGTGAATTATCTACCGGTCCCCTGCCTCTTACTCAAACACCAATATCTCAATACGATTACTTGCTACGTATGACTTGATACAATTAATTACTTGATAATATGCATGCTTTACTCAGCCGCAACAACCAATCCACTCACAATCTCATTCATTTCAATCTTCATCTACATGGAAACCATTATCTGCTATCCAAACAGATACTGCAATGCCTAACCGTAGATACTGCTTATCTCAGCACTTGGATAGCGTGCTACATAATTAGACATTAGACGAATGGAACAAGTGTAAAGTGCCGTAATTATATGCTTATGGCGAGAGTAAATCCTATTCGTTTAGACTTGTAAAAAAGAAGTGTTCTGTGTGGATATCTCGTTCCTGTTTCATTCCACAAAAATGACTATAATTAATACTCCCTAGTTTACCCACAGTGCAAAATAACATAACTCCCGAACCTTTTCATAATTCGAGTTTACAGGAAAATACGCCTTAGTTAAAAGAACGTGCGAAAACAAAATATAAAGGTATGTACCCCAATAATGCTAGACAAAGATACCGACTCCGTCGTTTCGATACTTCCTACGGAGTTTCAAATCATCTTCATCCCTCCTTTGCACACTTTAGGCGTCAACAAGTCAAGAAAACTGCACAGCATTCTATCTGCAAAATCGCTTACAAAAAAGATTTAAAACCCTAAACAATTTTTTGCCTACACTACCGTACTATGTAATTACTCGTACTTTTCAAAACACTGTCACTGTGAAAACGTCCAACGTCAATTAATTCCTACGAACCGTAATTACTATATAATTATACAATTTAAAGTTGACTCCTACAGCCCTGCAAAGATATACATGTTTAGACATACCATTTTTATTTGCTTGGAAAACAGCCGTATAAAATTTTCTTGGTGCGCATTCACACAGCATCCATGAAACATTGCACCTTACACCCACCTCAGTATATATGTAAGTATGTACATACAAATTGCATTACCTACAACAAGTTCGTTTTTTCAAACAACTTGACTGCACTCCACTAAACTACGAGTAATTCACCACCACATTATTATTATTGCCCTTATTTTATTTGCCATTGCCATTACACAATTACTAATTGGACAGGTACGTGGATGGAAATCGAAACTCAAATGCATATTTAGCCAACTGTCGTTTTCAGTTTCAGAGTTTTGAGATTTAATCGTCAATTGTAAACTGTAGCTCCTCTCGATCGTTTCTCATCATAGAGCAATATAAAAATGGGATAGCTGAGTAGTTGCATGTATTCTTCCCTATTGTGTTGCACTAAAGGCCTTTTATGATATCGCTTCTCCCAAACCCAAATGAAAACCAAAAGTTCCACGTCTTCATGCCATTCGAATTCGACATGTTGTGACTTCATTAGACTTGCATTTGATTTCGATTTTGATTTTGCACCCAACAACCACTTGCTTAGCTATTATCGTAAACTATCGTTGTCGTTTTTGTCATATTGTATTCTGAATAAAGACTGATTGTATGGTGAACAGCTGCTCTGGCTCTTCGTAAGACCGGCCTGGTGTGGATGGAACAAAGACAAAGATTTCCATCGATTTTAGGTACTACTGCCTATTCAATTGGGAGAAGACAAACAATAATGACGAGGATTGGATCGAGTTTCGTGATGGAATTTAATTATATAGCCTGTAGCTGTTTATGTAGTATTTTTTCGCTCTTGTGTCTGCTACCACAGTCTAGTATTCTAAGCCATAGCTGGTTTGGTGTTGGATCTTGATGCACATTCGAGTAAATGACTGTCTTTGTCACAAAATCTGTCATCACAGAATCACAGTCATTATGAATATCACTATTACCATCATAATATAGGTGCCATATCAATCTCATATCATATCAGTATCACAATCACGATCACTATCACATAGATAAGAACTAGTGCCATTTTCCACTTTACACTTGCTCTATAGTCGACCCTGTACTTTATTCGTAATTACACAGTCAGCCACGCGCATCTTCATTTCCATTGCGATTAAATTACACGCTGGTAAATCATCTACTGAGGATACAGACAAGCTGTCATAACTTCAGGTACAAGGCAAGGGAAAAGCAGCGGCAACAGCAAAATTCTACATACAATAATAATAATAAATGGCAGACTTAGAAGATGACAGAAAGTCCATAGGAGTGATACTAAATACCAATGGCAATCTTACATAATAGTCGACGTGGCATGATTATTGTGCCAACGTCATCCGCCTGCAGGAATGAAGGAATTTGAATACAGAAGCTGAGGATCCACAATATTGCTGGAAGGTTATTGTGACTGTGATTGCATGAAACTGCCGATCACATAATGGTGATGACGGTGTTGATGATGATAATGACGATCGTGAGTGTAGGAATAAATGAAAGGCTTAAATTAAACTAATTCCAATTCAATAGAATCAATGGTTTCAATGGATTCCTTGATTCATTGCGTGCCGACGACATTCGATGATTCCGGTTCTAATTGTAAGCCTAATTTCCTTTGGTTTCGTTTTCATTCTAGACTTCAAACGATCAGCTCCTGTTTCTTATCCTTTCATTCCATTCGGGATTCCATTGTTCCTTAAGTCACATAGCTAGTCCTTATTTCACTAAAAGGATAGAAAAAAGAAAAAGAAATGAATCTCCCAGGGCATATTTTATTTGACTGCAGATCATTATCGGAAGAATTTTTACCATTGATTTAGATGGTAATTTTTATGAGTGTACTTAAACTGTCTTGGTATTAATGGGACGAGTAGGGGAAGGCGTTCTTCTTGTATCTTGTCATGTCATCTTTAAACGAATGTCATCATCAAGAAAAAAACGGAATCAGATTGCATCAAATCTGTCTCAGCTACTTATGACTTTAAAAACTGCATAACGTAAAGGTTGTTCTTGTTATCACATTATATCCACAACATGCTAAGTCAACAGCCAAAACATGAAGAGGGTCGCATCGAATCGCATCATACACCACCGTCATTCTGTTTTTTCCATTTCATACTCCTAGTCCTAGTAATTTAACATTTTGTCTTGCCTTTGGATTTAGGCAGCTGAGTACACTAAAAACTTTTCGTTTCTTTTCATTCATTAAAAGATGTATTCAGAACTTTTCAAACATTTCAAAGCACGCATTTAAGAGTTTTTACACTTTTACTACATGTCCTTAAAATGCAAGATAAAAATCGTGCATTAAAACCTCTTCAAAAACGCACATTCATGGGAATCCTATTGTTAACTATTTGACATCCTAAGAGCACAGGGAAATTGAAATCCTTATTTAAATGTTACCGTAGATGACTTTTGGTTTAATAGTGTACAATATACCTAAGTAGTCTAGTAATATTTGTATGAGAGATGATGATGATGATGACGACAATCGAAGTAGGTTCTGTTCTGTCCTGGACTGTCCTGTTGTGTTTTTCTTGTTGTATTCGTGCTGCACCATATAAATAAATAAATAAGGTGTTGTATAGGTGTAATTCTGTGATATATTACCGGGACTAGTGAGCGTGTAATAAGGAAGATGGGAACGGAGATGGAAATACGAAGATTAGCATTAGCAGGGGCAGGACACCTACAAATAGCCAAAGCCTAAGCCAAAGCCAAACCAAATAGTCAAATAATAGACAATTAGAGGAAACACAATGCACATAGCAAGGAAAGCTAACTAAAATGGCATCACAAGAAAAGAAAACACGAGGAAAATACATACGTGAGAAGACGACGTCGCCGTCATCCTTGAGGATTTTTATCCATTTTTTTCGATTTTTTTCTCTTTCATTTTGTGTGGACCAAACGAGTGTTGACTTTACACTTTGCTGGCTAAGGCTTCGACTTGGGGTTTGAAACAGACGTGAACGTATTACCTGTGCATGATTATGTACGAGTGAGTGAGTAGACGCCGAGCGTAACGCATAAGCACTATACAGTATTAAATAGAATAATAAGGCGGCTATTGCTTTTTCTGTTCTGTTACTGTCATGTGAAGCCAGTGCAGTGCTATTTCGTCTGCAGTATGTTCTACAGGAGATGCTCTAAGATAAGTTCCCAAATCCAAATTATCCTAGACAAAAACAAATGATAATAATATACACAGACCACGCACTCGAGAGATACCTCTCAATATTTGTACCTGAAGATGTTCACAACGTCGAAGAGGCAATATCAGAACCACAACACAAAAGATATTGCAACGCAAAGTAAAATGCAAAGCAAGGGCCAGGACTGAAGCAATTGCTTTTGAAAAAGATCGAGCAGGAGATTATAGTTGAAGGCAGGTACCTACTTGGTTTTATTATTGCGGTTAAGGCTCGCTTAATTGCAAAAGCTAGATTCACCTCTTCAGCGTGAACATCTTTAGAAATGCGCTTTGGGAAGTACTTTTACGTGATCAATGCACCTTCCTAAAAAACCAATGTGATGCAAACGTCAAACTTACATCAACGATCCAATGCCTGCTCGAACTCGCAAGTATTAATCTTAATGTGTAGTATGCAAATGGATCCAAATCCCAATTCAGCTCATCTCACCGGCGTTGTTGAAAGTTCAAGAGAAATTGAGATTAGTAAAAAATTCCGAAGGATTTTATTTACGAATACAGTGGTTCGAAATTAATAGCGGAAAAAAATGTAAGGAAGAAATAAAATGTCAGTGGTGAGGATCGATAGCTATGCAGATATTACTATGAAGCGTATTATATGGTCGTTGTAAAGTTTTTATTTCCTTATCATCACCCACACCAGCTAATAAGCGACCATTCTGTTGTTGGCTGTTGTTATAGCTAGGGCAAGATAGTGGCACATGAATTTTACGGAAGTTACAATTAGCTCTATTTGCACGAAGGTTGAATTAGTGGTGTCTTATGATCGCGTCTTAACAGATTTTATTGTGGGCAGAATAAATTTAAATTGGTTTTTCAGAACCGAGGCTTATTGCATTAACAAGTTTATTTTTACAGTCGATTTTATGTAAACTTCACAAGATCGAAACGATGCTTGTGGTTGAAGCTTTGAAACTTTTACAAAGCGTTTAAATTATTTTTTGCTTTCTTCAAGCAAGGAGGCCCAAAACGTTGTTTGCAACTTTTAAAATATAACATTTTACATACATCGTGTAATCATCTTAATCCTCCATACTAATCAAAACACTGCACGCTGAAGTTCCCAAAAAGTGTATTTTATAACTTTCGACGCTTGTTTTTTGAAATTCCAGATTTCCAAATTTATAATTTTTTAAATGTGTACACTTTAGAAAAATTTAAATGTTTCCAAAAGGGTCAAAACGAATAACAGTTCGCTAAATTCCATTGGTATTTCTGAACAGAATTTTCTAAAACACACATGGGCGTATATTTGGAGATTCTGCACAACTAACCTTTTACTTTATAAACAAAAGCATTGAATTCTTACAAAAAGTACATATTAACCTCTCGGTTTATACAAGCAAAACAATACGATTATGGGAAATAATTACAGGGCAAGGGGTGGAATTTGACAATTAAACCATTAGGCTCTGCAAGGTTAACATTATTAATACTAAATAAAACATAAATCTGACTCTATCCACTTGTCGCCTGCATTCCAATACATACTAGTGGTCAGATATGCACCTAACTAATCTCTCTTCCCCTGTACTTATTACGATTTCAAATTCTAAATATCGATAAGGATAACTATACCGGAATTAATACCCAATTATCAGTTGTCAGTTGAGAATGTGTGTCGATTTAGTATCTTCTAGGTTACGTGTACTAAAATTGTAAGGATTAACGATTAAGAATTGCTTACTAGAACAGACAGACCTACAGACCGTATTTCTAATCATCATCGTAAAGCATCATTAGCCTTGGTTTCAGCAGGATAATGATAACATTTGTGTAGTCCAAGTCCGAGTCCAATTCCAACAGCAGCAAAAAATAACCTAGGTACAAGCAACAAGAGCATTTTAGCAGTAGAAACAATCATATTCAAAATATGTGCACTATACTTCTGCCTTCAGTCGGCTAGTGCTATGCTATCAGCATTATATTGTATCATGCGCAAAAGCCTAAAACATCTGATGGGCATTAGCATGATATAAGGTAGGTTTTTATGAAACAGTAATACTAACCATTTTACGATGTTTCGTACAAATTGGCAAACAGGGGGATTAATTAGGCTAAAGTCATAAAATACGAAAACACATGACGTGCACCCATTCCCCATTCCATTATTCAGTCTTGAATTGCAGTCGGCTTCTCCTTTAATAAACTCCAACAAATTCCATATAACATACAAATTGCACCAAATGGTCAACTTTACCACAACTAGACACACACCAAAGTATCTGAAATAGCCCCATTAAGTCCAACACTAAAACAGTAAAACACTCAGAGATGGAAAAATGAAAATGTGGTTATATGGATTATTACCGGTAAAAACTAATGCTAAGCTAAACTAAATGAACATCCTGTTCATTCAATTAACTACCTTTATGCTACAAGGCATAAAAATGCACAGAATTAGAATTGCACAACATCATCAACCAACAACAGTAACAAACTAGAAACAAAAATCTACATAATACAGGAAAAAAGCAAAAACAAAGAAATGGTTAAGTACTTGTATTGAGCGATTTAAATTCAACATTTAAGTAAAAATCACAAGTGATTACATTGAGAATCTAACAGCTAACGTCAAACATCTAAAGAAAGAGAAGGAAGGAGTTGTAATAAAAATTTAAAATTCATAAAAAATGAAATAACTTCGTCTAATCGTAACTTAGTCTAATCGCTATGTCTATGCCTACCTTTGGCATTTAGATACAGTATGCATATAAATGTGGCTAGGTACCTATTTGCAGTAGTGTGGAACAGAATTAAATTAAATTAAATTAAAAGCCAGATAAAAATCACAATACCATCACAATCAGACAATCACAATAGCCATCAGTTGTCGTTGTCAGTAAAATCAGCAAGTGCGTATTTTGTTTAGCTTTTGACGTATTTATTCCGCTGCCACTTGTGTCCTTGTAAAGTTAAATAAAAGTAAACCGACTTTTCATTTCCATTCCATTCCAGTCTAGTCACTACCGACCACCGACTACCGGCTTTAACAATACAATGTGATATACAAAAATGATTAAAAAATACAAACTTCACACACATTCTTTCATACACGCTTAGAAAATCAGCGTGGGGTTTACATTTGTGGCGGAACCTTTTTTACCGACTTCTATTTTCATGTTAGAAAGGCTGTTTGAATTATTTACTGGACGCCGAGAACATGTGCAACTTTTCTGTCGATTTTTGCGGTATTTAAGCATTATACTATGCAATATTTCGGAAAGTTTTACCTGTACCTCTGTGAAACTTGCATAATATAGGGCATTACTAACCAATTCCTGTGATGACAGAGACAAAAGAAGTAAAAATAAATGTACAGCATTTCGTGGATGGCGCTTTTTTAAACTTTGAAAACGTTACGGTCAGGATCGGTACGAAAGGCTTATCGATTTAACTTCTAAAGAAATTTCAAAGCGTATATATTATACTATGTAAAGCTAGCTACAAACGAGGTAAAATAAACTGAGAAGCAAACCAGACTTGGGAACTCAGCAAAGAATAAAGTAATAATTATTATTCCACTAACCCAACCGCAAATAACAACAACAATGGCAATAACCACAGTCGTCCACTGAAAGTATTTCATCCAGCGCCGTCATGCTTGTGTATCAATAGAAGTTTGAATTCATAGTCAGCCACCAAAATATAAATAATAAATTACGCTGATCGAAAGCGATTTAGCAATAATGTATTTGAATTGAAAGCAGAATGCAATATTCGGTATTTTCCATGTATAATTACTATATAGGATTTGATAGAGTCCTGAATTAATTCAATTTGTATATTATGATGTTTCTTTGTTACGAATTCCCTAAATAGAAATGTGTCCTTATCATTACCATCATGGTGCGATATGGTTTCGATTCTCTGTTAGATGCTAAAACCTTAGAATGATATAAACAGTGTAATGGTAGATGTAGATGGTAGCGAGTTATTGGGGTGAAAGGAAACAGAGGCAGAGGTAGATCGATGACTAAACTTGAATGTACATTGACACACAAAATATACATAATTACAAATTACCTCTCTTAGCTTCATTTGCTTTGATTCGATTCGGTTTGGCTTGACTTGAATTCGGTTTTGGTATGGTTTTGGCATGATTTCCATTCCACTTTTGTCATGCTATGCTGATAGTCAGTGGCCTATTGATAAGAGATAAGAATAATTTATGGCATGGCTGTACACAGTCATAATTAATGATACATCCCGGTAGCAGCAATAGTGGCACCGTTACCGCACACCTAGTGATAGGTGAATGATTTATGAACAGTTTATGACCCAACCGATGCAAAGCAAATACGCAGCAGAATTGGTAAGCGTAGTAACTAAGAGAAGTCACAATGCTAAAAAAAATATTATTGTCCATAGATTCACCAGTTCAGTGTAGGCCTACATAATTATGAATGAGTTGAAGGCATATTATAGTTCTTAAGTAATTATGTCTACAGACGTGGCATCACTTAATTATAGTACAACAGACGCTTGTTTTTCTTAGTCATGAGACTTTACGTACGCAGGTAAACTGTAATAAGACTACCTACGTACCAATTTCTGGTCCTGGTGGGTATACTGTGTGTACTGTCTGAAATTGCAATGCAATGGTCAAATAATGAAACCAATATTTTACTTCCTCTCCTTCCCTGAAGCCTGAAAGGTAACGCAAGGGAAAAATAAAATCATCAAAGTCAAAGTCAAAATTATATAGACATGACCATCTCAGACTCTCAGACTTGTAGGAAATCCTCGTGGTTGCATATAGAAGTCATTGTCGTTTTATTCCACCAGCAATTCCAAAATGGTTTTGGCTTTGTGCGTCTCTATTTCTATTCTAAGGAAATCTCTTATTGAGGACCAGGACCAGCACCAGAACCAGGACTTTGAAAGAAAAGAGCGGAGTACAATGGAAGCTGAAGAATGACGCTGGCAATGGGAACGGTAACGTCAACGATAGCGACACGGACACGGACAAGGAAGACCTGCAGAAAAGAAAAGCAGTCGTTTGTAGTTTGAGCGAATCATTTTTATTAACACGAATGTGTTCCAATAGTATCAAAGAAGGAGAGCAAACCCAACCGAACCAATAAAGAAGGAATATAAAAGGCAATTCTGCGATTTACACTTGTGCTAAACCTACAAAAACACGAAAGGCTGTGGAAGGCAAGGAAAGGAAAGGGCAATGGCAATGACAGGGAGCAGAACAAAAACCCAGAAGAGGCAGAAACCGTACGGTATTCACTCAATACTTCAATAATACAATGCAATGCAATTCAATACAGTACTGTGTAGCTACTGAATAAGTATATACATACTTCCAGACCAGACCAGAAGTGCCAGAGCCAGAAGAGTGAGACCATAGGTATAGGCGTAATTAGTTGGAAAGGTAGGTTAATTGGAGAAGGTGAGTGAGAGGGGAGTCCGTAATAGCAACTACACTACAGTTCATGCAGACAAAGACAAAACCAAGCAGAGTCGGAGCAGTAATAATTGTTAGTGCTATATGCACACATTTAAAATTTAATTTCCAATGAATCGCGTTGATTCCATTTGATTTCATCGCACTATGGCTTTGACTGGGGCTTTTGGCTTGCTCTAGCCTTTTCTATTCCTCCCCTTAGATAGGCTTCGTTCAATTCCATTCAATTTCAATTATTTAATGCAACTCGAACCGGAATTTCATTTGGAATTTGTATTTGGTATTCCAAAGTCAAGTCTGGGCAAAAGTCTAACTAGTACAGTAAGCCGAAGCCGAATGTAATTGAATGAAGAACCAGATTAAAATTAAATGATGATATTCGATGGAAAATGCAAAGGATGTTATTTGTGGGAAAGGAAGAGCATAGATGGAAGATGTTGCAACTGATTGTGAAGATTGAATGGGGAAAAAGGAGAGGAGAGTTGAACAGTGAATGTGGATGGTGAATAGAGGCTGAGGCTGACGTGTAAGTTTCGCTTGCATTTCATTTCCATCGCCAGCTGTGCAAGCTTCTATAATGTAATACGTACACGATCTCCACTCGATCTTCATCTCCACCGGTAATGGCCTCGGGTAATGGAGCACTTCGCTGTTGCCAAATTTGTCAGGTAACTTTGCTTCACAAAGAGATTCTGGATGTGAGCTGGGAAATTTCAATGATGTAATGGACTGTATAACATTTGACGTTTGGCGTTCGTTAAATCTCCTATTTACAATGTTCCTCGATTCTCATGATGAAAACCTCATGGCTCATGTTAATGCCTTATAAAACTTTATACATAATTACTATCTGAGAAAATGTAGCAGGTATCCCGGAGTAGCTTCTTTCGGTCAAATCAAAATATTAAATACCTACTTTTGAAATCTTTTCATAGTGAGTACTTATCTGCATATATTCCACAATCTCCTCACCTCAGATCAATAATCAATTTACTGGTGGAAATATCTGTAGGTCCAAAAGAACGATGAGATCGAAAATAAATAAATAATGCGAAAATAAAAGTTCAGTACCTTTAAATTGTATATTTTGATTTATTTATTTTTATTCATGCCCTGATGATGGTTACAACTAGTAGCGAAAGCTTGGCTAAAAATAGAAATCAATCATATTATTTTCTGCATTGCTTCAAAAATAATTGATTTTTACCATTTACTGCACTCATTGCGCCATAAAACGTCAAATTCTTTGATTTATTTTTTATTTACATTTAAAATAAACCAAAAGGTACCAAAGCAAATAGCCTTCAAAAGACATTATCAACATCTCACTACGGAATGTAACACAAGGGATGAGTCTGAAAATTGCCAACAATAACAATAACTTCCTAAATTTTTTCAACTGCAAGTAAATAGGTATGCAATGCAGTACCGCTTGACAGAGCTGAAATAATTAAGCTCGTGTTTGTAGTAAATCATCTTTCGCTGTCTAAACAAAATCATATTTTAGGTTCATGTATACTGTTGAAGGAAGGTTGAGTGGGCTTCTTCTTCCCCTTAAAGAGACGTATAGTGTTCAGTCATCCGTTTCAAATATTCAAATTGTATTTTGTTTAATTCATCCCCGATTATTTTTCAGTTTGTTTTGGAAGGAATTATGAGCGTTGTTTTTTCTTGTTTTTCATAAATATACTGGCGTTTCAATTTTTATAACTTTATAGCATTACTTTTAAAATCACTGGCTGCAAAGAGAATACTATTTTCATACTAAAGACACGCCTCCATTGTTTGCTGTACCATTGCGCAGAATTATTGCTCAGCTCCAAAAAGGTAAAATGGCCTTTTCGACTTTCAAAATATTTTCTTGCCCAAAGTATTTCTGCGTAATGATTTTGCTTCGTCTGAAAAACTAAAAATAGTAAAATATTCCCTTTTTGATCCATTTAAAGTGATTTTTCTGTATTTCAAAGCGGAAATGCATTTCCACTTTGTAAAAAATATTTCCAAGTCGAGATTAGCGGAAGCTATAAATTTTCTATAAGTCTATGAAAAGTTGGCTAAAAAGCAGTTCATCAAGCTTAAATTATGGAAATAAATTCTGAAATGGCTTAAATAATACTTTTTAGACTCGAAAATGTTTGCAATTAGACATGGTAACTGGAAACTCCCTATCTGCATTAAAGGCGAAATAGAGAAATTAAATGGACAACGATAGAATTAAAGGGATGAATAGAATGGAGAACAATAGGTTGTTCGAAGCTCGAACTCGATTTCGAGCAGCCTATCTCCATCCATTATGTCTGCTTGTAATTTTTTTATGTTTTTTCAAAAACATATGTTTGCATTTCTGAGATAAGTAGGTTACGAAACTGAGCATCAAAATTTATAAAAGCTTCAAAAACTGGGGACCACCATCCAAATACTTTGAAATGCTTTTTGGTCGCCTTAGTTAAACAATATTATGTGCCGGTATAAATTTGGCAATGAATTTTCTCTTCCGTCGCTTTTTTCCTTGCACTTTTGCAGTACGTGCTGTGTTATGTGATGTGACTAGGCCTAATAGGAGCGGAAAGAGTTGGAGCTGAAGAATGAAAGGTATCGCATCCGAGGCATGGGAATGATTGAGGTAGATTGCAAGTAGAATGTAGTGGATTATAAAAATAAGAAAAGCAAAGGATTTCATTGATCAATCACCTCTGTTCGTGTGTGCAGTGTGTGTTGCATGTGTTAGCTTAGTCTTCTGCTGCGAATTGAGGCTGACTGTAGCTCACTCGATTCCATTCTGCTCCTCACTCACTGCTCCACGTACATTCAGCCAAAGATCAGCATCCCCGCATCCCAACGTGCCAGGCTAGCATCTGTGTGACTGTATGTGTGTGTGTGAGCATCTCTCATCTTCAACTTCAACTCAAAACTCAACATACGAGTCCACATTGTAAGTGTGAAGGGAAGGAAATTGTGCACACTGAGCCTCACTATACAATTCTATTCCACAATTGCAATTCCACTCCGCAATTCTATTCCACAATTCTATTCCGCATCCAAAAACGCTATTCTCCAACACTGAATCCTGCAATCAGCAGACTCTTCACGTTTTCCCCAACCAAACTCACTGCCGACATCAAATGCACAAGCTACACAACTACTCAACTCTTTGACTTACTCTTTACACCACACATTTTTAAAACTCCAACTCCTGAATAACTCATTCTAATTCTCGATTCTCTTTTCCTTTCCTTGTCCACTCAACTCGGCTGTCTGTCTGCCTGTCGACTTGACTTGCTTCACTTGTTTCTTCAAACTTGTCGTTGTTGTCGTCCTTTTCTTCGTGTCCTTCGTCATCGTCATCTCTCAAGTGGTCTTGACTAAAGACCAAATCCCCATTCCATATTTTACGAATTTTCGTACACAAACGCGAATAATGGGAAAAATATAGGGAAGATCATTCAAGAAGATCAAAGCAGTCAAGAGAACAGTACAACAACATCATCAAATCACCATCATTATCACCATCATCACATTCCACATTCACATTTAAATCCCTTCACCTTCCTCTCCTCAATCATTGATCGCTGAGTGTGTTATTTATTCCCGACCATTATTGTAGATTGTTCATTATAGGCAAGAGGAGCAATATCAATATTGACAATATCTTCATCATATCATCAGCATACATTGTGTATGATAATATATCAATAACTATCAGCTATCGGCTTCAAGTAACAACTATTTCACATTTATTTATTGTTTATTACCTTTCACCTTTACTTTAGTACCAAGAACGGCACGGCGCGTTGACGCTTCCCAAGAGCAGTAGCAAGTTATCACCTTAATCATCTTTCCACTTGCATTAGATTGGATTCTACTTATTACCCTGATCCTGATCATTATCTTCTGGGGCTGCGACTGAGACTGGTGCTCCAGACTGGAGGCCAGCAACAACAGTGGAGAGTGAATGTTTGTGGCACAGCCTTTCAGTGACTGAGAAAACCCAATAGGAAGAATAATAAATTACACTTTTGGAAGATATAATTAGTGAAGAAGGAAACGAGAGGAGAGCTGAAAAGTTGAGAATATTTACAAGGAACTTGTTGTTATTTTTGATTTTATGGTTTCCCTTTCAATCTGTTGATTGCTCAGGCCAGCCTAGCCTTTCATCGCGTCGGCTTGAAGAAGAAGGCTATTTTTACAAAATACGGTCAAGTTTTAGTATATGTTGTTGGAATTTACTGTCGACGTCAACTGTCACTTTAGACCATTCCTATTCCATAACCTATCTACCATTCACCATTCACTATCAGAATCAGTAGGTATCAACTTGGTAATCAGCATCAGCTATTGAATGGCCATCGACCATTCCTTTCGTCATTTCGTGTCCAATTCCCAGTCATCTACAAACATCTGTCAGCAGCTCTGTCAACTGTACTGTTGCCGTTACCGTTAATATCAAGCGTGGCTGAACTGAACACTCAACTGCAATTACACTGAATTGTTATAAATACCTACTTACTTAAATTGTGATTTCCATTTCGTCTTGACTGGTGCATGTGGTCAAGCAGTTTCCATATCATCATCGTCATTCCAAGTTGACAGAGTTGGCGGCAGGCAACTCGTCACACTATCTCGTTACAGATTTTCCACTTCTCGGTGTGTTTAACTGTGTAGCCATATACTGTATACTGAGTAATTTATTTGAGTTGTGCAAATAAGACTGCAAGACAGGAAAGTTGTTTACAAAATTGACAATTGAAAAAAATCGAAAGCAACTTTTATTGTTTATTACAAGGGTGTGTTGGATTATGTAAAAATTGAAGTGGAAACGGTGAAAGGAATCGAAATAATTCTCGGTCATCGGCCATTCCCCTCTATCTGTCTGTCGTCTGTTTGGGTGTCGGATTCGGTTTCAGGGTTAACAAATTAAGTGGAAGATACCAAGCCAAAAATTAGGGAATTTCGGGGATTAGTTTTTATACGATTGTGTTTCTTGTAAATTTTAAGTGTTGACGATTGATTTTGTCTTTGCATTACTGAATAGTATGTTTTTAGCGTAGACTAAATTGAACATCAAACTGACGAAATTTTGTTTTACAAATTGAAAACAAGCCGCAAGCTGTTAGCTGCAGCGGCAGTAGGTACAAAAAAAGATTCAACAATTTCAGTCGTTTAAATTTTGTCTGAGAAATATCATAAGGTAGGATTGAGAAAGTTTGTGTTGTGTTTGTCAAAGAAAACTGGTTGGCTGGAATTATTTTTTAATTCTCTACTTTTAACTTTTAAATTTTAGAAGGTAATATAACACGACAAGATAAGTCCAAGGAGAAAATATTGAATACTGAATTATCGGCGGAACGTTAATGTTATTAACGAGATGGTATAGAGGCGACGAAGTTTGTCATTTGTACTGTAAACAATAATTAGTGTAATATTCTAATTACTACCTTTCGCATATCAGATGGTCAATAACTTCATATACAGATATTTATAGATACATACGATTGAGGAAATATTAATATCTGTGATAAGATATAAAGATAAATAATGTACGTACAACCAACAACTGCGACCGTAGTCTAAAAATATTGCATAAATAATTACAAATTATCTAGTAGTAGCAGGATAATCTATTTATTACTGGAAACCCAACTGATTCGATAGTTGCTCGGTAATCAAGGCTACTTACATTCCAAAAAATATTTGTGGTTAGCGAACAACTTACGCGACAGTTCTATGGTTATTGTACGAACTTTTGAATAATTATCATTTACGGCACTTTTAGTTACTGTAATTATCATTACTACGTGTTACGTTACTAAGTCCAAGTCCGAATAATTGTTGGTTGTGAACTAAGTTTGGATATTTAATTGATAATTAATTTAACTACTAAACCAAAGGCTATATTTATTAGAACACGACGCTATAGACTGTGTAGACGTTTAAGGTGATACGATTACGATACGAAAACGGATCAACGCTTAACAATACGTTACATTGTTGTTCATCGCTAAAACTTTCGTATACTAAAATAATTAAAATTAATGAATCGCTTGCATTGTATTGAAATAGTGACTGTTTTGTAAATTGTATTGTCCAAAGTTCAGCTCTCACATTCCCAGTTTTACAACTACCAATAATTGACTAAGGAATAACAACTTGTATTCAGTTACTCATAATTAATATTATTATTGCAATCGCAGTAGAAGAATGACTTGGGAAATTAGATAATACCGAGTTTGATGTGTATAGAATGTTTGCTATAGTTAATTTTGAAAATTTTATAGTATTTTCATAGTCAACTTAGTTAAAATTAATTACAAAATCCAATCAAGAATAAATCGGATAATCTTCCAAACCTAGTTTGTAGTAATCAATTATACTTGCAACAGTAGATAGACTTTAAGATGAGAATCAGGATGCAGACTTGTAAGATTATATTAGTAACGTCGCTAATATGGTTTCTCATCGACGTGGTGCTCCTAATCTATTATACGGATTGCGGTGTGGGTGGTTGTGCTGGATCTGCGGATAGTAAAGGACCATCCGCCGACTCGTTAGTTCACAGCAATAGTAAAGAAATCGTTGAACCAATCAACGGACACCGTGATCCGGATGAGGAAATTAGCAATCACGTAAGTGCCACGCAACTGTTTTAATTACAGTTAACAAATAATTTGTATTACATACGTAATCATAATCACATTATTATTTTTGGAAGTGTTACCCATTATCCAGTAAGATAGTGTGTGTTGATTTTGTGACTTTGGCAGGGGGAACTTTCCACATATCCAAAGAGTAAACTGCATACGTGGGAACTTGCACCTGTCGTACCTACTAACCACGGTTCTCCCGGAGAAATGGGGAAGGCTGTCAAACTACCGCCTGCAGTGGAAAGACTGGTCTCTGATAAGTTCAAAGTAAATCAGTTCAATGTCTTGGCCTCTGATGCCATTTCATTAAATCGATCTTTGCCTGACGTGCGTCTTGCAGGGTAAGTTGAGGCTGTAAGAACTATGTATTTGTGCATTAGTGTTAGTATTGTCGTTAGTTTTTATCATATTTTGGTTCAGAGTTCAGCAATTAGGGCAAGTAATTGTAATTAAATCATACTTTAATTAGTGATGTAATTAGTTGCAACTACTTATCTTATGGAATTATTAAGTAGGTACTTGTATTTGCATACGTTCTTTTTTAATGGTAGTGCTGCTTGGCACGAATTTATTGCGCTACATAAAATATTTGAAATATGTCGTTATCTGCAGTTTTCCCGTGTATACATGAGTTTCAATTGTATTTGTCAATTGTAATATTATATTGTTTATTTACGACTGAATGTACTTGTTGCTGACGCTAGGTGCAAATCCAAGACCTACCCCAAGTATCTACCGGATACATCGATAATCATAGTTTTCCATAATGAAGCCTGGTCAACGCTACTGCGAACCGTGCATTCGGTGATTTATCGTTCGCCACGCACTCTTGTCAAAGAGATTATCTTAGTCGATGACGCTTCCGAAAGGGACTTTTTGGGGAAACAGTTAGAGGAATATATTGAACGTCTTCCAATTTCCGTACGGCTTTTTAGGACTGGTACTCGCTCCGGTCTTATTAGAGCTCGACTGTTGGGTGCCAAACATGCGAAGGTAGTATTTCCATTTTATAAAGTATAAAGTTTTTTTCACCTTCTTGGAATTTCTTAACGAGTTAATAATTATTTTAGGGGGCAGTTTTGACCTTCCTGGATGCACATTGTGAATGCACTGAAGGTTGGTTGGAGCCTCTGTTAGGGGAAATAGCGCAGGACAGGAAATCTGTAGTGTGTCCAATTATTGACGTTATTTCTGACAACAACTTCGAATATGTGTAAGAAACAGATCAACATTCATTTAATCACATTGTGAGCAAGTACACTGTAAAAAATAAGATGCACTCGAGATTATACTAAATAGCTGTATGTTTTCAGCGTTTTAGATGCATCTCATTGCATCTTGAAGATGCACCTGGTGCATCTTAAAGATGCGTTTAGCTCATATAACTCCAAAAATACACCTTTAAGATGCAAATAGTGCATCTTAAGGTGTTTTTCAGATGCACTCAAAAAAATCTTTCAAAATTATACTAAATAGCTGTAGGTTTTCAGCGTTTTAGATGTATGTTTTCTTGTATTAAGATTTTTTATTTTTACAGTGTACTAATGTATGGTGTTGGATGTATGTGTGGCGTGTAGGTCGTTTGTTTATTGCTTGAGATTAAGATGCGATAATTTTCTTGTTTCGTAGAACTGCAAGCGATCTTACTTGGGGTGGATTCAATTGGAAGCTCAACTTTAGGTGGTAAGTGATATTTGCCCAAGTTTGTTGCAAGTGCTAATTTTTGAATTTTTCTTCATCGTCCTCGTCCTCCTATGTCCGCCCGATCTTTCATCAATAATCTTAAGTTAGCTCTTATAACTCATTGCAAAAACAAATAAAGTTCATGCGAAAGAAGTTCGAATTTAAAGCCGCTTTAGATGAATGTGTAGGATGAAGGATAATGGAAGTTGTTGTTTTGGTTGTTGCTAGCATGTGCTTGTATATGTGATACTTAAATGCGCTAAAATCCTTTAATTTACAGGTACAGAGTTCCACAGCGAGAAATGGAACGACGTAATGGTGACCGCACGTTGCCTCTACTTACGCCTACGATGGCAGGAGGACTATTCTCGATCGATCGGGACTATTTCTATGATCTAGGCTCCTACGACACTGGGATGGATATTTGGGGTGGGGAAAACCTGGAAATGTCCTTTAGGGTATGTTTTATCTAGTGTTTAATTTAATTAGTAGTTATTCTTATTCTGTTGCAGCCGTCAGAATTATTTTGTATTATTAGTCATTTTACTAGTATTGTCCATAGTATATAATAATAATGCATTTATTGTTGATTTGCTCCAACAATATGTTCCTTCAGTGCCTATCCTTCAAATTACTTTTATAGTACCAGTATTAGTACCGAACCAATATAGTTTCTTGAATCATTATTATTAGATAGCCATTCTAGCTTTATTTTTTAGTACTTAAATGATTTCCTTATTTGCATTTTACTAGTTAAATAAATACTATCCCATCTTTGGTATTTTATGCCCGGAATTTTTACACAAAAATTATGAAACATAAAAAGTATTTAGTTTTAGAATTCAGTCAGTGAGTCAACTCAGTGCAGTATTTTCAACTCATTCGTATTTCAGCCGCAGCGAATTAATTATTGCAGTCTGGAAATGAAAAATAGGTTTAGAGTAAGCAGTTTTTTAGTTAGTTTTATAATTCCGACTAGGTGCTTAATTTCCGGATTTGATAAAGCGAAGACAGGAGGAAGCAGATTCAGAATGTGACTAAAATTAATTGCATCGACATCCAAATATGTATGTCGAACCATCATTGTCGATGAGATTAATGTGGTTGTTTGTTTATGTAATTTATTTTAAAATGATCCCCGTAAATCGCAAATGTTAAATGAATGAAAATGACAACGTTTTAGGTGTGGCAATGTGGTGGTTCATTGAAAATCGCTACATGCTCACATGTGGGCCATGTTTTCCGTGACAAATCTCCCTATACTTTCCCCGGAGGAGTATCGAAAATAATTCTGCATAACACTGCGCGGGTTGCAAGTGTTTGGTTGGACGACTGGAAACAGTTTTATTTTGAAATGAGTCCAGGTTATTCATTACTTATATAATTCATTCTATTTATCATCTCTTCTTCATCATTTTTACTTTCATTATTCATTCCAGTTATTAATTCCGCAAAATTCTGAAATATGTCAAAGTAACATTCTCAATTTAGTTAAATAACCAATTTATGTTGGTCCATTGTCGACCAAACTACAAAGAGATCAACTAATTTGAATTTGAATAGTTATATTAACTTACTAATAATATCATATTGCCTGGCTCATGTGCTCTATCTCTCTCTCTCTCTTAATTGCTTTTAATTTTTGATTTTATCTAATATTTGATTTCGAACTTAAATACTTCTCTTAACAAAAGCAAATTATTAACAAACTTACACAAGTACTTGTAAGTTGAATTTGGATATTTTACTCGCATTAATGGATATTCATATTTGATATCTGATCAACCTACTTGGTATTAAGTAACTCGTACTCGTACTGTCCTACTCGTAATTTGTCTGGGGGATTTAGCCATTAGTTACTAATCATTAGTTTATAGGTACTGTTTAACTATTATTGGAGTCATCCCTATTTTAAGCGTTTTATTATTTTAAAAGCGGCTTTCTTTGTTTGTTCGTTTGTTTCGTCTTCGTGTTTGTTTTATTGGATCAAATCCAAAGTCTACGTGTTTACGTTTAGCTTTACGACTTTCCATCTTATCGTTAGTTCTACTACTACTACCCTTACTACGACCACCACCACTACTACTATTACTACTCCTACTACTCCTACTACGACTACTACGAAATCATTAATTGTAATTATCAACTTTTAATGCTACGTAATTATTACGTACACTAATATCTTGAACCATGTGGTGATATAACAGAACTAGAATAGAACTACCTATGTAGGACCCACTTCTTCATACTACCTATTACGACCAGAACTCTTTCTTCTCTTCTTACGTTGGATCCATAAAAATTGTGACTAGGTAGTTACAAGGATACAAGTTTACAAGTACCCTACATACAAGAATTCATTGACGTCCAGTATCGCGTGGTGTGGGTAGTAATTGCATACCAAACGACTGAGCGTTTAAATAATACACCAAAATGACCTAATCAGTAACAAAATCTATAACCCAAATACCTACTTCTCTAAGGTAATCATTATAATCAGTAACTATCGGATAACCGATAACCCAAAATTCTGACGTGACATTGAATTTGAGTTTCAACCTTTGCCACACGCGCACCTTAAAAGGAAAGGGAAACTATCTTATGAAAAGAAATTTTTTATCTCAGCCATCTCTGATGGTTTTGTATGAAGTCGCTTTAACACAAAACATATTATTTTGTTGGTTTCAATTTGTTGATTTTTAATTGGAGTTTTTTTCTTAATGTTAGGCATTAATATTGCGTTTATGCATTTTACCTTATAATTAATTTGTAATGTTGGCTGATCGTGAGAGTGAAAATGGAAACTAAGTAACTACATAGTGTATAAACACTAACAGTTTAATTGTTTAAGAAAACTAGAAGAAGGTTAGCGTTATATGTTATGGGTTTATTTGCGTGGATGTAATGGAAATTGAAACTGGAAGCCGGGTATTAAATTCATTGTATAGATATGGATGTGTGGCGGACGATTAGTGATAATCCCCTGTTCAAGAGTTGGTCATGTATTCCGGAAAACGACCCCTTACTCTTTTCCTGGGGGTACATCTCGTATTGTGGACAAAAATAATGGACGGCTGGCAGCCGTGTGGTTGGATGACTGGAGATCTTTTTACTTCGCAATGTTTCCAGGTTCTAGTTCTCCATCCTCTAGATTTCCCCTCGAAACCTCTCACCTGTAAACTAAATAGTACCTTATTCCACACCATTTTTGACACCTACCTACTTTTACTTGTACTCTTACTCTTACCATTACTCTTACGGATACACTTTTGCAACTTCTGCACCGCACGGTTTTTATTATTTATTACCTACACCTACTTTGAAAATATTGACCTGACTGGAAGGCTTCTGTGATGAGATTAGCCATGGTTTTTATTTTCTGCACGTCCGATTCGCATGACCGTCTACTATATTTTTATTTATAGTGATTACTATGTATTAATTACACACCACCGATTATTACTTGATTACTTCGGTACCTACGTTCCGTGATCTTTCCACTTAGGTACTTGTGTTGTCTAGCTTTGTATGTTTGCTGCATGCGTGGTTTAGTTGTAATTTATTACCTTTGTTCGGGTGGCGGTTACTGTTTGTGCAGTCAAGAATTATTTAAGACTAGTAGTACGGTAGTTAAGGTAAGGCTGTAAATTACATGCTTGTGCGTTTGCCAGTTTAACCCACTCCGATTTTTTATTCAATGACTTCATTGAATGTTTTGGTTTTGAAAAAAGGAATTGAAATTATTTTGTAAATAGCACTTGAATTTTGGATGAACAATTTAAATACTTATTTATTTTCTTTTTTTTTTGATTTGTAGAAGAGCATTACCACTGATGGCAATGCAATCAACAATGTATAGTTGCATGTTTACAGTATGTATTTATTTAGTTTCAAAAACAGTTGCAACGAGATTGGAAGTATAAAGTTGGTATAGTTTATTCCAGTTGCATGGCGATCAGTTGTGATGCTCCCGATGCGATTTAGTATTTTCCAAGAAATACTAAACACAGTTATAAAAATAACAATAATTCTTTCTTTCGTTGATTAAGTATTAATGGTATGGAGTCTAACAGTTGTATTCAAATGGTTTTGAAGGTGCTAGAACGGTAGACATTGGTGACGTGTCTGCCCGGACGAAATTAAGGAAGGACTTAAAGTGTAAAAGTTTCAAATGGTACCTGGAGAATATTTATCCAGAGTCTCCGATGCCACTTGCCTATTATTACCTCGGGGAGGTTCGAAACGATGAAAATCAGTATTGTTTGGACACAATGGGTCGCAAGAGTGGGGAGCTCCTGGGCATGGGTTACTGTCATGGACTTGGGGGCAACCAGGTAATTTTCGTACGATTAGGAATGAATATTAGTATGCAAGTATTTAATGGTCCATGGTTTTTGTAGTTGTGGAGTGACAGAGGAGTCGGAGTATTATTGTTTTACACCTTCTATTAATTTATAATTTTTTGTTTTGAACTGCAGGTGTTCGCTTACACGAAACGTCAACAAATAATGTCCGATGACAATTGTCTGGACGCGACTGGAAGCTCAACGGTTAAGTTAGTTCGTTGTCACGGTCTTGGTGGAAATCAGGCTTGGCAGTTTAGTCGTACCGAGCAAACGATAAGACACGTGGCAAGTGGGAAGTGCCTCTCAAAACCCAACTCAAATGATCTGACGACTCCTACACTTGCAAATTGTGACGGCTCGGCTGGTCAGCAGTGGCTCATGGATTCCAAGTTTAAGTGGCAAGCTCAAAGTGATGAATAATTAATTCATAGAATGACAAGAGACAATAATTTGGACGAGAAGCCAATTGAACTATACCAAACAAACGCAATCAAGCCAAGCCAATTCAACTCAAGTCAAGTCAAGCTATGTATAACGCAGTCAGTCAAAAGATACAAGATTTGGAATGACATGACTGTTTCTAAATCTAATTTTATCAACCGGACAAGTAGCATCAAATCTCAGCGTCTTTATTGAACTTATTCAAATCATTCTAAGTTTTAAAACTTGATTTATGGATTAAAGGGATGAAGTTCCAGTTTCAATTTGAGTTTACTAAGTATACCGAATGTGACGAAGTGTGTAAATTCTATATTAAATTATAGTTAGTTAAAGTATTAAAAAGAGTGTTGTAATTTTATGTTGTTCTCTACGTTAAACTCAGTCCCTGTCTGTGTCATTGTGAATATTGAAATCACGATAAATGGAAGGAAAGTAATCATCCATCACCAGATAGAAAGACATCGAGCAAATCAAGTAAGCAAATCCTAATTACGAAACGGAATACAACACAACTATAGAACGAAAAACATACCTTTGAAGAGTATAGAAGACTATAATCATGAATATTTAAATAATATCGTCAATCGTACTTCAATTTTACTTCAAAATGATTACATATTACTAACGACAAGATTAGTTTTGACTTTTACTTCATTATCGTTATTGGTGTGTTCGTGTTCTTCACAATAAAGTTAGAACTATCTTAAGAATTATTACTATCTATTATTGGAGTTTTTAAAATTGTATCTTTCTCATGGTTTTAGCGTTTGGTTTGAAGTGATAACAAACAAATGTTTAAAGAAACATAAGCAACTTTTTACGGTTTACTATGTAATTGTAAGAAGTATAGGCACTGATGTGCTTTTCAGAATGCAACAAAGTAAAACGCTATAAAGCCAGTACTTCAATGGAACTTTCCCTGATATACACGGACTATAAAATTACACATTTGATGTTCATATGTCTTATTTATTGAACGCTTTAGTTAAATCAGATTTTATGAAAATTACACGAAGTATACATTTTAGTATACCTGTAGGTACTTTATTATTAAATTTTATCATATCATAGTTACTTCATGTAATGAAAAGTGTGACAATGTGAAACGGAAACATTCCATGAGTTTTATCATAAAAATCCTGAAATATCTTCGTCTACGTTCATGACGTGGGCGTAGGTGAGTGTAGATAATAACCGTATTACGGTTGTAATTACTAATTTGTTAATCAAATCTGCACACATACCTAGCAGTTTATAATCATCACGATCATACATTACACTGTACTATACTGTAATATTAAATGACAGTTTTTAATAATAATTATTAGTTATAATTTTAGTACGATTAAGTATACCTAATCATAATCATTTTATATTTTCGAACGTCAGCAATCAATGACTACAGCAAGTACATAATGCCAGTAGGTACTATAGTACTAGTAATCTACAACAAAACCTACTAGAATAAATTCAAAATCAATATCAATGCCATGTTGATCAGCAGTAACCGTAAATTTAATTGTAATAATTTGTTACTCATCGTCAGTATGATTGGGAATTGGAACGTTGACTTTTGATGTTCTTCTGGTTCTCATCCCTTGATGAGAACCAGGCTGATGACTGATGATGATGCTAGCTGTACAAGTGAAAACGACCGTCAAGGAGTAGTGAGGGTGCAATAAATAATTATTTAAAACTGTAATATTAAAAGAAATGTTATTCATTCCGACTTCGAAATTCCTGTAAACTGGAGGAAGTGAATTAGGGACTGAATATCGACATCGACGTGTAACCGTTTATCATTATCAAGGTGATCACGGCGATCATCATAATTCTGTCGTCGAATATTTTCCGATTTTAGTTTAGAGTATTTTTTAATGAATAATGTGGTCTAGCTATGGACAATTTTATTCTGTATTGTGTGAATTTGTGTAAGTAGTATTATTATTATTCTGATTTGTTTTATTAATGAATTGTAGACGAATTTCAATTCCTTATCGTTTTTCTTGTTATTATATAACGTAAGTGATTGCATGTATGCAACTCCAGTGTAAACGGATGAAGTGTAAACGGCAAACGGCAAACCCAGAAATATAATTATTTACTAGTAATAACTATATATGAAGGGGGTTGCCCATTTTATTCCATTAAATTTTATATCATTACTTTAGTGCCCCAACATATGACAAATACTTTAATGAATACATATCGAATCAATAATCAATTTAAATAGTATGTTACCGAAATCCAGGATTCCAGGAACATCAGCAATGACAATTTAATCAATTAATTCTACATATATCCAACACCAACTATTATACCGCTACAGCTACCCACACAAACAAAGAAATTACTAGTACGTTGATAGTAATTATTAGTCATATCATCATCATTGGTAATTCGTATCATAATCATAAGTAATACATTATTATTAGCTATAATTACAATATAATATTATTAATTAATGATGCATATTACATTAATTCGTACTTAAATTATCCCTAAATTATTAAATTATTCTAAATATTCACTTACGTGTGGAATGTATCATAATCATATCTGTAAAAGGTGTTAACTTTTAACTATCATTATTAATTTACAAGAACACTTTGACTTGATAATACATTTTAACCTTTTTTATTATTCTTATTTATTATTAGTTTTAGCATTGGTTAGGCACATGTAATTATTATGGCATGAACATGGAATGGCTGTGGAGATGAACTCGTTGAGTATTGTATTACAATAATAATTACAGTGTAAGTAAAGTATTGCATTGCAAGAGTGGGCAGGATATTCGAATCGTAATTTTCTAAATTTAATATTAATTCCTAATTAGAGTAATGATAATTACAAAGTCATGTTGTTGTTATGCATTAGTTAGTTAAAACAATAATTGCATTTAATTTACATACCTAGTTTAGTTGACAGAAAAGGAATTTCTTGTATTACTTAACTTTGATTACAATAACAATGACTATCATACTAAAGGAAATGGAAGATTGTAGTCAAATTTTTAAATCTCTACTAATCTTATTTTACAGTTTGTCATCTTTAATGATGTCCCCAAATCCCCAATCATTGCAATTAATTTTTAAATATAGAACATTATTTAATCAACTCGTAAATACTGAAGTAATTAATTACTCAACTAAACTAGTGGAGCTAGAACTACTAGTAGTGCTAGATAATCATGGTCATGGTAAGTTTGAATTTTAAATGAAGAGTATTTTATCTATGTGCAGTTTATTAAGACACAATTAGTGACATTGACATTAGCAATAGCAGTGAAGATCTATGACTATATTAATAATTATATCTATAAATATGTAACAACAATTAGAAACAATTATTATCGACAACGTTTGACACTAACACAATTGACAAGTCAAGTGTGTAAGTAATTAATTATCTATATGCGAAGAAATACATAGACGTGTACTACCAGAGCCTATTTCTATTTTAGCAACGCTAGTAAGTTTTTGTAGTAAAAGCTATAAAAGATATCGTACTTTTTTGTTCTGGTTTGGATAATCAGTTTTCAAGGGAGTAGCAGACATGTAGTAACTACCGGAACTACCATTACAGATAATCATAATCATATGATATCTATACAAAATCCATTTTGATTTTGATTTTTCAACCTACCTACAATTTACCTCTAAGTACAGGTAAAGATGAATTTGAAAGTGCAAAAAAATGCAAGCATTATTAAATACTACTAGATGTAATGGTTATTATTATAGGTAGGTATATTACTACTACGAATTATTTCCTAGATTTTAGAATTAAGAGGTTAGAGAACTCGGAGAGTAAGAATATTACATTATTATTCTGGTTTAAAATATGATTAGAAGTTAAGTACGTACTTCATTTTACTTAATACTACAATTACATATGAAATATTTATACAAGAGAGATAATTATATAATGGCATACACACGGATGTTGAAAAACGAAGCATTACGTGGTATGTACTCCTCAGCTCCTGTTCTTGCAATACAATATTGTATTTCTTATATAAGTCATACAATACAATTATACAATATTACTAATACAATCTCTACATTCAAATATTCAAGATTTAAATATCAATAATAAAATTTTATCTGTTATTATTTATTGAATACCCTGTGTACGTGGTTAAAAGTCTCTGGTCTTCCTACGCATAACTACATACAATATTTTTCATTTTTTT
>JAAXYX010000969.1:0-28141 GCA_036851915.1 Ptenothrix huangshanensis
TACGTTAAATTCTGCACAAAATAGGGTAATTGTCGTTAACGTACTATTAAGGGGTTCTTCAGTTAAAGCCTTTTAAAAGTTTGACTTCGGTCTGTCCCATCACTTATGCTCCTAACTGTAATTATACCTATGTATATTACCTATACATTGTACTCCTCTTGTCCTCTTTTCGCATGCATTGAATGTGTGTGTAAACGTACGGAGGTACTTACACATTGAAGTAAAGCCTTGGCAAGGCAAAACCACTAGCATTTGGCAGTTCACTCAGTATATGATTGAGAACGGGAACATGCGTATGTATTTACGCTACTCTTAATCTTCATAGAATATTCTCAATACACACAAGTAGGAATGTAGGTACATAATTGATATTTGTTTACAACTGGGTTGGATGAGAGGGGGAAAAGGCTCTCATTCAAAATATGCAATCGAGCATCAGAAGTTGATTGCATGAAACATAGTAAACCCTTTCCACTTCGTAATCGGTTATTATGCACCCTTAACTTTCTAACCATGTACCTACGTTTAAATATTTTTGTAATGACCTCAACTTCCAGTTGCAGTTTGAAAATATCAGCTTTAGATTACGGTAAGTTGGATCTTTGAAATTAATTATTATCAGAGCGTTCCACACATGCAGGAGTAATTGCATGGTATTTTAGTTTGACTTCTATTCAGCACATTCTTGTTTTGTTTACAATTTTTTCAGCTAATCCAGCGCCGGCTAAAGTCAAAAGGGAAGTGGAAGAGCTACAATGAGTTGAATGTTGAATCCATAAAGTCTGAAATAATGCGAGGTAGATTCGAATTAATTTGCATTATTGGGCTTACGAAAATTGTCGTTAATGTTAACACATAAAATACCTACTGTTTACGACTAGCATCGTTAAAATTGCAATTGCTCAGTTGCATTTCTTTTAATAAAGTCAATAATTTGTCGCCCATAACCCCCTACCCCGCTGCCTAGCCTAACCATGAATAATAGTATTCAACGTCATGACAAATTCCACGGCCCACTTTGATTTATGCCAATACAAAGCACGTTAAAACCACGAGGACTTTGACCTTTCATATCTTCGGTTCAGGTAGAGACAAATCAAACCCAATTACATATTTGTAAGGCAACCGGAATTACGAGTTTTTTCTTGCTCCAATTATGTAATTTTGTAGTTTCCATTATGCAAAAATTATAAGGTTTTTAATTGATCATTATGTACAAATTATGGGTTTGACTCAACGATTATGCACTAAACATCCATTTTTAGTAAAACTACTTAAAAGTTTTCATTTTTCTAAACATTTGATAAGCCAAAAGGAAAGGGGCAATGAGTTAATTTTCTAACTACATAGAAGTTAGAAAAATTCAGTTAAAACTGAATATTTCACAAAGCAAAAAAATCTTTAAAATTAGTACAGTTTTTAGTATCTCATTAAAATCATCTGCGTATTTCGAGCTATATTACAGGGTTTTTGTCAAGACAAAGACGATTATGCAAGGATTATGCGTTTTTGCAATCTATTATACGATTTACGCGTTTTTTGCAAAAAGAATTAATTTTTGCATCATTGGACATATTTGAAGCTTAACTAGAAAGCAACCAACCGCGGGTGAAATATTGCATTATGTTTTTTATGCATTCCGGTTGCCTTATCGATTTGTTGTACATACTTTATTATTTGCGTATCTTTATTGCATAATTAATTCAGCTCAACAATCAGCCATTCTATTTGTACATACCTTAAATGTTCGACTAATTGTCCCGGCAATTATTTATTTTTTGCCTTCGCCGACCCGCAATTATTTGTGACCCGACGATTATTAAGGATACGGATTTCAATGTTAAAGGGATGCGTTTATAAATTTTCTTGACTCGACAGACCGGCGATTAATCGAGACCCGGCAATTATTTAAGTCCGGGCAAATAATCGAACATTTACGGTACATAATATAATTTATTAGCTTCGTTATAAACACAATATTGCAGTACTACTTACTATTGTTCGTTTAAATCTAGTTAACTCGCTGTCGTACTTGGCTAAAATAAACGATGATAGCTGTATTACGTATTAATTGTAAGCATGCATTTGTTTTAGTCGATTACTCATAAAATATTGCTAAAAGGGTTACAAATAAATAATGAAAATGACATGTGACAAAACACACTAGACAGTACTGAATACGTAGAATCTGAGTTAAGTTCGTATAAAACTGCTGGGTATAAGATTTGTACGCACGTTAGTATTGATAAGAAAAACGGCTGACTACACATTTAATTTTATCTCGGTAAGCCGGTGCAAGACGATGAAGTCTTTTTCACCAGAACAACAACAGTCATAACTAGCCATACCATGCAAAACTATTATGTACACATGAAAAGCACACTGAAAGTAAAATGCGTAAAACCAAAATGCTTAATAACTACACTAAACTATAAACATGAGAACCAAACAAAATACCATGGTACTACTATATGTTAGCAGGTGGACAACAGACAAGACAGCTTCTGCAAGACGCATAAATGTATTTAAACAAATTTTTCTTTACACGATACAAGCCACAAGCCATACTTACTACCTGAGCGAGCCTTCTTTGTACCAATTGTTGTGATAGGCATGCATCCAAATTGGGCTTGATCCTTCACCACTGCCAACATTTGTAATTGGACCATTTCCAGTCTGAGGTATTATTGTTGAGCTTGAGCCTGTAGGATAGACAAAATTGAGCTTGCAAATTATAATCGCAACACGCATAATATACTCCTCCACTAAAGAAGGAACCGGCGGAATATGAAGATAACTAGGACTAGAATGATACATAGATACTTACCGTAAGCAATGGCTGTCAAAGCCTTCAACTGTCGTTGATACTTGGCCCTCTGAGCAAAACACAGGGAGATCACAACAATTAGAATCAGAGCAAAAAATAATGCAGTTCCGGATGCATAAACTAAAATTAAATTTCTCTTCTCCTCTTGTGCTTTCCCCAATGAAAGAGTTAAACTGGATGCTTGGGTATCCAGAACATTAAACTCGTGAAAAATTCGTCCAAAACTTCAATATTCAGATCTATCAATTTAAGAACTTGATTTACTTCAAGTACTGTATTTTCTTAGGGATGCAGTAAGTGGATGTAAAAGTCTGTCTTTGCCTTATCCACAGATCCATTGCAATTTTCACGAAATTTAAAATTTTCATCTGCGTTAACCAGCACTCCCGTTACATTCCCCAAAAAACTTGTGAAAACTTCAACATGCTGCCGAACTTCATTGGGACTCATTCGTACGGTCACTTTCACCTTTTGATCTTCTCGCAATAAATATACAATGGCTTCTGCTCTATCATTCAATCCATACGTATCGTTTATTCCAATTTTGATTACAAAATGCCATTTCATATTCGTCTTATAATTGTCAAATTATAATAAATATTTTAAATATAGTTATATGTATTATATTTATTAATTTATTTTATAATATAGGCCTTTACTTCGTGTGTAAATGAGCTCCTATTTTATACTGTAGTAATTAATTCTGATTTTAAGTAAGTTAATAAATACACAAATCTATACCAAGGTAGATGAACAAATCTACCTTGAATCTTTAACGAAAATTTTGCCTTAAATAAACCTTGTTGCAATAGAAATAACTAATATTTTAGAGCATTTTCAAATTTAAATTCATTGATTGCATTTGTATGTATTATCGTCTGAAGCTTCCAAGCAGGCGGTACTTGTTTCGGATTTTCTTAATAATTTATTAAATACCTTACTTCAACATACCCTATGTGATAATTACAGGAAATTTTACAGTGAACTGGTTTTTAGTAATAAAAATTAAGTAGTAAGTAATTAAAACATGGAACAATAAACAATAGTAGTCACGACTGTTGCATCGTAAATATAACATATACCTACGTGGTTCGTCTTATTTTACCCTTTTATTAAAAACAGGGACAACTCTACCTAAATTCCAACACACTCGTTATAAATCAATTTTGTTCTATTTACAAATTTCTTGGGGATTTTAGTGAATAATAATGCAAAATATAATCAGCTGATCACGCCCTCACATTATAATGAATAATTGTAAACCTGAAAGTAAAACGCTAAAAACTACTGATCGTGAGTTATAATTAGACATTGGTACTTATGTACATACACATGCAAATACATTTAGGGATAAGGAAAACAATTCCAACTTTCATTTCATCCTTCCCTTGCACTTGTACGGATTCGGAGTTTTGCTTGTGTCGTCATCATACAAGAAGGAAGAAATTGACTTGTTTCACCTCTTGCCCTCGCCTCGTAGGTTCCAGACGGGCTTATCATGACTGACTGGAGCTGGTACTCTTGAATCTGTCCGTGGCCGTAGCTGTAGTTGCAGAGTTACACCAAGTAGTTACCATTTAACATTAAGGAAAAGTTTGAAATTACGAGTGTCGTTCAAATCAATGAGTTTTCATGTAGCAACCACTCCGACTTTAATTTGTTTATTCCCCATAACTATATTAACTTTGTTCACGTAGATGCATTACATTGCAATCGAATATATTTATGCCTCCCACTACCAATCTAGACATTACTAATTATTTCAAGACGGAGACAAACGGGAATAGGGGGGAAAATAACCCTTATGGTTATGCATGCAATCGCGTTGAAACATTCACACACGACACGACACGACTCGACACAACCAAATCTGCCTTTCCTGAAACATAACTACTGTCTTCTCCTTAGATTTTCCTTTTTTGCCCTATGCTCGTATTGTGAGACTTCTTACAATTATTAAAATCTGATTGATTCGCAGTTCTGAAAAACGGTATGAAAGCCCTAATTGTGTAGTACCTACACTACTGTGTGGAGGAGATTGTGTAATGTAAAATGTAAAAGACAGAAATGTGTTCAAAAGTTTCATTAAAGTTGCCGTTTCAATTTTCTCCGTATCTCCGGTAATCATAATAACTAAGGATAAGTTGCAACTTTAACCAATATCAATACTAAGCATAAAGACGTACATAGGTATGTATTCCACAAAATTTGTAATCAATAATAATTTGTAATGTCGAACATTAATTATTATTATTAGAGGTACCTTTTCCAATTTACGTGTTCCATTGATTAATATTTTGAGTATTTTTTCCTACTCTTAGATTTATCCCTCGACATTAGTTTCCACCATCTTCACCAAACAAAGTTTTTCAAATAAACTGAACTAGTGCTTGCATAAACATACTCTGGGATTATTGTACCCTGCACATAAAGACATACCAGAAGAGTGTATTCCTAATTTGAGAATAATATGGACATGAATAAAAATGTATTTGTTCAACTTTAAAGATACAACAGAAGAAATACGAAGAAGGATGCAGAGAAAAGACGGAGGGTGGATATTTAAAGGAGGGAGGTTAAATATACTGGTAGTGCATTCGTATAGAGTTAGATATTAGGATTGGGAATTGGGAAGAAATAATTTAGGCAGTCGTATGTGCAGGAATGGTATCGGAACGCATCAGTAATAAGTGCCGGTAAGGGTGTCGGTAGACCGAAAGAGAATAGACGGTCATAATAATTTGCAAGAATTTACAAGAAAACTTTCATCGTTTTCCTTCATTTCATTTGCTCGTGTTCAATTCCAATCCATTGCCATTCAATGAAACATTCCATACTGCTTCCCCAGATATTCGGATATCCGAACAACAGTAGTTAGCTCGTTCAGCTAAGGGGATCGAGGTACATACAATTTACCATTTACCTCACAATATCCAAAAACCATCCAGATTCAGATCCATAACCAGATCCACATCCCGCCTTCAGTGCTACTGTGAAACGTGGAAACGTCACATAAGCGGATCAGTTGGGAATAAGCAAAAGCACAAGGAAAATCAAGGGAAGGAAACTTGGAGCATTCTTACAGATAATCCTATTAATTTTATGATTCCCAGACTAATGCATCGAGTTTGCCTATCATTAGTTAGCCTTACCGTTATAAAGTTCAGTCACATAATACATATCAAAACCAACACATGTTCAGCAATAACGTCAAATTAATAAATAAAATATTAATTGCCAGTCTATCGCTCTAGCTGTTGCTGCTGGAGTTGGAGTCGGAGGCGAAGGTTGTGAGAAAGTGTGGAGGTTGAAAAGCTAAATAAACGAAACGAATGTACATATATGTATGTAGTAGTTGTAGTTATGCAGGGAGTGCGACAAAGGCATGGTAAATTTCTGGGAAGCACTAATAACAATAGCGTTCAGCTTTCAGCGTCGACATACTTTTGGTTTGTAATTTGAAATTTCATATTTTCCACACGACACACTAGCGGGATTGTGGATAGTATAGGCTTTGGATTGTGGAGTTTGTCGATCGGATTGCGAGTGGGCTTTTGCTTTTTAGAACAGATATCTCAACTGCATACTAAAAGAAGAAAGGCCAAGAGGCCGAGAAAATATCAAGTGTGTTTTTCCGTCTCATTCTATGTGTTCCTCATTCTGTGCATAAAATAATTTGGATTTTGGATTTTAGATTCGGAAATTCCATGTGGGATTCAAATTCCAATTATTTACCAATCGAGTACATATGTACATCCACTGACACACAACGTTGGACCAGCACGTAAATTACATTCATACTTTCATTCCGTCCATCATTCTGTGCAAATACATACGGGCTGCATACTTGCATCCACAATCCAGCAGCAGCAATCCAACGACACTTTATGAAGAGAAACAGAAACCCAACTAAAGCACTGAATCACTGAACTAAACGAAGGCAGCGTGAATAATATTGAAAGCTCGTATCGCATCGCATCGTTTCGTGCTCGTATGTGTTGTCAGTCGCTTTCCTCTTCCTTTTAAGTTTCCTATCAAATGGACTTGATAAAAGTATGTACATATTTGTGAATAAGTTTGCAAATAGCTAATTATATTCACATGAACACTAGTCGTCCAAGTCGTAGTCGGAGTCGCAGCCATACTCATCTAGTCCTAGTCGTAGCAACTGCATTGAATTCAAATGAAAATTGCTATGGCTTGGATCTGGATATTATGTCTTGTCTTGTCTTGTTTTCCCTTCGTTTTGTCTCGCGTTGGATTGCTTTGGTCGTAACTATGTGTCGGAATAAATGTGAAAATATATAGTTTGTGGAATTTTCAAATTGAAATCTAGTGTCTACGGTGGTGGCCGCATTGTTATGAAGTAATCAGTGGAGACGTGTTGGTCGGAGTAGACTTGATTTCCATACGAGGTCCTGCATACCTCCACAACCGACACGTACATACATACCTACTATTAGTGGGATGCGTATGCCCACGATAACCGTCAGCACAAAAGTCAAGCCCATTCTCCCGTCTCGGTTTTGGTCTTTTGGTCTTCTAGTAGATTGGCATTGGCATTGGCATTTCAGCACCAATCCAAGCTCCATCAGTCTACGTGGTGACTTGCAGCAAATATTTTATTCTCAACGCATTTAATAGCACTGACTTGAACTTAGGCATAAAATACGAAATTTAATCGACTACATAACTGCATTCTGCTCTTTCGTGCGGTACTTTGTCATTGTAATTCATATTTGGTTGTAGCTGTAATTTCCTCCTGATAACTCATCCAACCTCTGACCTCAATTTTATTAGCTGCTTCATACATGTATTTTCAAACTTGTACTCAAATCAAAACTAAAGTCGACTCAAGTCAAGTCAAGTCAATTCAGAGAATGAGTCCCTATCCGTGTGCTATGGTCATGGAAGTACCCATAAGTATACATATACCTATGCACATAGAAATTGAATATCCAACCAAGGTACTTCCATTCCTCAAGTTCAATCATATACTTATATATAGGATGGGGATAAAGATAACTATCACGATATATCTATACATATTATATGTATAATATATAAATATGCAATACACCCCGCAAGACTGTTCAAAAATTTGGTTGCTCCTGCTATGAAATGATGGGCATGGGCATGGGCATGCTAGTTAGTAATGATGATAGGAGTACGGAATGGGAGCAAATAAAACTGCATTCACCACTTATAGGTTATGGGCAAGCCAGAGCCAGACAGTTGGGGTATCTGTAGGACGATGTTAGGGAGATGCAAGTATGTAGTCACGGCCACCGCAGTCACCATCCACTTCAGACGGACAAGTTTATTGCAGATTATTAAAATGTGAAAAATGAAACGATTTTATTCTTTCGTGTGGGGTATATATCTGTAATGTGTGGAGTATTGGCAATTATTATTATGATTGCCTTGCTCCTCCCTCCGCTTTATTTCATATTCATATTTGTTTGCATGCAATGCGAGTATATGTACGTCGAGAACGGTGGAGATTAGGAGACGGGGAACGTGAGCGAGAGATGCTCATGTATGATAAGACATGATACGTTCAGATATCAAATGATATGAAATGATAGCATCCGAGTCAGTCCCGCACTCCATTCCCGTCCTAGACGAAAGGAAACCAGTACAGTACCAGACCGTGGACGAAATGAGTTGATGGTGGTGGCGGTGTTGGTGGCTTGAGACAGGATTGGATGTAGGCAAGGAAATCAAGTGCATAATACCTACAGTCCGTATGCAGATTAGAGCAGATTTTACATGCATACGTTGGGATATAAATGCACATCTATGCATAAGTAGGTAGGTACATAGGACATAGTTGTGGGATGATTTGGACGAGAGGAACGAGTAGGAAGGAACGGAAAGGATAGGCTGGAAGGAAACGAATGTGGCATGGGCATGACGTGGCAATGGTTTGATTCTGATTTGGCTCGGGTGGGTTACATAGTTGTGGCTGTGGCATGATGATCATGATGATATAATTGCACTCCAAAGCATCATAAAGTCCAGCCTATCATTTATCCTTTATCCTCGTCTCATCGTCTCATCGTCTCATCTTTGTCTGCTTCAGCTTCGACATCCACTTCGCCTTCGACTTGAGCTCCAGAACCAGAACCAACATCACAGCTTCAGCTTCTCAAGCTAAACCAAAACCATGAAACCAAGTGACTGCGTTCAACGTACTTACCGACTGATTCTAAAGACGTGAGATGATTCCATGATTCCGTCCGAATCCCATTTCTCATCCCTCATCCCTCACACACACACACCCACACTCACACATATACATGTACACGTGCATCCAATTCTTTCTCCCGATCTTCCCAACCTCTACTTTCATATACAAAGTCATACGAACCAACGCTTTAAAACACGTCAAATAAATGTCTCATAAGCTTAGTACAGAAACTACTACACCCCTAAAAGGCTTTTATACCAAATATTTTATTTACTAAATGACATCAGATAGTAGTTCAAAAACTCAGATGTAGTAAATTAAGAAAACTAGCTATAGTGAAGGGAGATATTTATACTAAATCCTGTTTATTATTTTTCTCAAATAACTATGCATTTCTTGCATGTTCTGACGTTCCGAAGTTGGTACCAAATCCGTTCAAAAATAAGGTTCTCTGTCAGAAGAGTGTGGTCAAAAGAGTCTTGATCCGCACTCTAGCGACCCCGCACTCGTCTGAATACACTCTTCTGACCAGACACCAAAAATAATATGTAACTCCGAGGGACAATGTCTTGAATTCTTTGAACGACTTCCAGTCTAAATCTTAAAACTTGATTTTTTCTGTCAAATACATGAGATAATGCCACGACTACTAATATGGATGCGGAAGAAAATATGTGCAAGGAGACTCTCTCGATGTCAATTGAATCACTGCAACGTTTATTTTTATTTAACAGTTTCTTATGTACAGGTTAGTTTACTTGAACCTCACCCCAGCCATACACAATGTTGCCCATCATGAAGGCCTAATACAAACTTAATATCTTCACTTTGTCACCATATTTCTCACTATGACAAGCAAATGGAATTAAATATAATCAATACATGCATAACATAATTACATAATTATTCTGTTTCACATATTATTTCATTTACCATTATTATGTTTTACTTTACGTTACTCTACGGCACTATCGTATCATAGTGTATTGTTGTAGTACATATTATTATCCTATATGTCCTGTGAGTGGGTAGGAGGTAGGAGGGTGTATATTACAGGGAGTGTGAGTGTGGATACATATCTATACCTATACGTATTAAGTGTAGTACAGACAGACACATGGGAACCAAATATAGATCTATGTATGTGTGTCTACAAGTAATTATTAAAGTATTACATATTATAGTAGGTAATTATTTATTCTTATTATTGGTATTGGTATTACAAATGCATCAGTACACTTTTGCATCGCTATTTTTAAGCATGTAGCTCTATTCGTAATTCGTGGTTGTCTATTTATTTCCAAGTAATTTATTATTTCGTGATTTTGATCTTTTATTTCTTTTATTTATCATCATCCACCATAATTTATTATATGGTGGTAGCTATAGCATTGGTGTATGTATGTTTAATATTATACAATTATATAGAGTTATATGGAATATTTATTTTACACATATCATTATATATTACTATAGTAGTAGTAATAATTATCATTTATCCTCATTTCTATTACCATGCTTAAGTGCTAACGTTAAGTACACAGTTGATACATACACGGTATGGTTTCTACCCACAATCATATTACAATTATGTAGTACAGTGACACTAGTTAATTATTAATTCATGAATACTATTAATTGCATATATCTTCGTGAGTGATTTCTTACGAAACGTTTAACATAAAAATACGAAATAATTATTATTATTATTTATACTCTCCATAATATGTTCTATTTATTCATCAATATATATTTATGCAGTTGTATTATATGTATATTATGAGTAGTAGGTAGGTAACTGGTACAAGACATTCAATTCGTATACATTGGGTAGCTTGGTTGGCTTTAGTTTCTCCGTATAATTCTTCTTTCCTCGGCACATCTACGAAACTATATTATACTTTAGTACTATCACAATCTACACACATTTATAATATTATATATGTAAGTCTACCATGTAAGTATCAACACTATCTTCTTCTTCCGCATCGATAGACTCGTCACGTGTCACATTATTCACGTACTCACAGTGATCCGACGTAGTATCGTAGTCATACTCAATAAGCATACCTACACGCAGGTAGTTTTACAAACTTTTATTGCTTTCTGATTTATTATATTATCTCGGTGCACACTACTACTGGAAAGGAAATCATGAATAATTAGTGATTAGATTTGCAACGATACTGCAATAACTTCTACGAAATGCATTATGTAATACCTACAATCAAGTAACTAACTAACTAACCAAACTACGCTTATTGTTAGTTTTGATTATGAAAGTAATTTGAAAACACTGAAAATTTTAAAAGAGTATATAGGTAGGTATTTTGTATTACTAAATTAAAAACACATCTCGTTTCTCCGAACAAGGGCATTATTAGAATGAGTGAAATTACAACAAGCACAAGGTTAAAGATGAATAGGAATTACACATAGTAAATTAATTCACTTGTCATGGAATGTCAGCGTCACAGTCATGTCATTACATTTGGAACCAAAACATTCCAGTGGAACCTGTTCCCACCGAACTAACAATACTAAATTATTAAAATAATATTAATACTAAATAATACTAAACACGAGTTGATCTTGGACTTATAAAATAAAATGTGACTGCGCAAAAAAACAAAATATAAAAACGACTACTTTTAGCAACATCGGTCAATACCACCAATGCAATGTACAATAAATTAAAATACATTATACCCATATAATATTTACCTCATAACATCATTATCAAATTAGCAATTAATCACATAACTTACGCCGTCAGTTCGTCCACAACATTTTGAAATCACTCTTATTAGAATACTGTAGTGAATAATTATTATTCTTCTGGGAATCTCCAAGGAAATTATTTCAATATGATGCAAATATTTTGCAGAAACATATTGGGGGGGGGGTAAAAAAGGAATTCTTTCACACAGGTATGCACTACTAGGTTTTCTATTTCCTGTACCATCTACCAATGTACATGGTATGCACGTGGCTAGTTCTACAACCCTACATTGTTTTACTTGATAAGGTACATTCTTGTATTCACACATTGTACTGATATCCTTATATGTTTTTTTATTTCATTTCTTCACTAAAATCAACTTTCTTCTCTCCGCTAATCTATCCATTTTTTTCTGCAATAATCATTATTGTGTGCAATATTTTAGATTAAAGATATTATTTTTTTAAATAGTAAATATTTTTCAATGAATGTATGTAATAATAAAGTATCATTATCTGCCTATATAATTAAACAGGTAATTACGCACATATGAAATTTAGCCTAGCTTAATTACTACCTGTTAATATTTTAAAGTAGCTGTTAATTATTATATTTATTCTTCACACTGGTATCGTATACATAAGTTGCTTGTGGTCGACTTTGAAAGTTTATTTTAAATTTCTTAACCAATTAATTGCTAGCTTTAGTTATTAATTAGATGTTACCTTTGTATATGCTGTTTAAAATGCATTACGCTATAGATAATTATCATATATAGATAAGGTCGTCGTGTCTTTCATTCTTTTCCATTTTTATATGTGAAGAATATTGCAATTTTTAAATTAAATAACTTGTCTCACTTTTTCAAGAGTGTGAGAGAATTAAGCCTATGCATTTGCCTTTGAATTATTTGCCTTTGCTTTGCATTCGACGTCACTCCATAATTTGCTACAAAATACTTAATGTTAGTTTAATTTATTCATCAATAGTTTCGTTGGAATAGCATGTTTTTCTTATGTTAGAGTAATAATCTTGCTGCTATTTTATTCGAAACACATCGCACGGACTGCATGTATTGGGTACGAATCCAAAGTTAGGTTAAGCATGTATGTAATCTCAATGTAAGGATGCTTCTACATTGATGCAAACTATTGCTTAAGATTTTACAGGAATTTGAATGATGAGCCAACCCAATTTTCCCCTTACTGTCATAAAAACTTGGTACTGATTTTTTTAGATTAGGTAATAGTAATTTTGGTGACTTTCTACAGTTGTTAGTGCATCCGTATTTGCATCTCATCGCCAATCTGCTTACGTTTTTACTCGCACTCGTATACATTTTTCAGACTTGTAATTTCGCTAAACAGAGTGCTAGCGCAATTTATTGAAATCACATTGAGTCACATTGATACGTGTTCTAAAATTGCAATTACAAGGAATGCACAATGTGCGAAAGCGCCAAATTGCAAGTACCTACCTAGATTTGCCTCCAATATAGAAAAATGAATTGCATGCAAAGCCATAGCCCTAGCCATAAGTGTGGTAGCTCGTGGGGGTATATAGACCTGAACTTAGTAAATAACCAACCGAAGTAGCAATAGTTTAACCTGGTAACCTTTAATCCCAATCATGAATGGATTGAATAGGGGGCCTGGACAAAATGTACTTTCACATAGGCAACGCCAAATCCAAGCTATATCACCAGCCTTTACTTGGTTTATACTTGTAGAACAAATTAAATAAATCAAAGATGCTCACTCCACCTGGTCTGTAAGTAGGTAGAATAAAAGAGAAATGGAAACGATGCGGACATACATAAGTCAATTGAAAAAATTCGGGATTGAAGAAGCAAATGAACTTACCCAGATAAAATACTAGGTGTGTACTAATTATACGAAGAGCTGAAGAAGTGGTGGATGTAAATGGGGAATGAGCTATTCTTAGCTGCACTCGTCTGTGGCTGTGCATGGGAGACCAGTATTAAATGGGAAATTTCTGAATAGACACCGAACCAAGGAGGCTAGGTTAGGTACCTATGTACATGAGTCAGGGAAATAATGGCTAGGTGGATAGTGGGTAGAATCGGGAGTAGGGAAACCACTTGAAAGTTGAGGATAATTTGAAATGGTCGAAGGAGGAATGTCGGGAATGATAGGCAATAAGTGGGTACAAATGATAGAAGAATAAATAGATATAAATGAGTAAAAGTAAAATAAGATAAGATGAATGAGTCCTTTGTAGAGGGACGAATCCATCGCATCGCATCGCATCACATAAGCCACACACACTGCACATTGCCATCGCCGTCGTCATTGCCACCGTACAGTCTCACTCACATCCTCATCCTCATCCACATCAGCATCAGCATCAACATCCACATCCACATCAACATCCACAGCCACGTCCACAATCCACAATCCACATCGCATCGGACTGTTCCTATTCTATCGTGTGAGGAAACTGAGCCAGTTTTTAATTAAAGTTGAAATATTGCAACACCCGACAAAGACGTTGTTTGCATACGCTACACATGCACGTTTACATAATCCGTCCCTATCTTCTCCCATCTGCATCTGCCTCCCTTATATACTTTCAACTGAGACTTAGTCCTCATACCTTATCCTCGATTCATGCATTTGCTTCCTTCCCATTCCATTCCCTTCGCCAACTCAAACTCAAATTCAAACTACAAAACTACACTTTCTCTGCTTCAGACTCACCGACTCGGCATTTCTACACCCTGCCCACCTCCTTCCTCTTTCTCTCTCTCTCTCTCTCTTTCCTTGCCTCATGCCTCATTATCATCAACGTACACATTTACACGTATACACGTATAAGCTCTACATCCATGCCTTTCCCATCGCACATAATCGCACACTCACACACACACACGCACATACGCATACCCAAGAATAAGTGACTTTCCTTTATTTACACTGAGCGACCGTGTATTTAGTACCTGCCTATAACATTCCTTCTCTCCTTACAACAACCCCCTGCCGCAGGATACTGTCGAGATTATTTGATTTTAAAAAACTTTCCAGTGTCTTTCTCTCTCTCTCTCTCGCTCTGCTCTCTTCCTTCTACTTGTCCTACGCATGTTGTCCTTGCTGTTATTATTATTGCCTGTGTTGTTGCTGTACTTAGTACATGTTGATTTGCAAGTGTACGCGTGGCTGCAATGTCCACCATCTCAAACTCATGCATGTTCTGGTTCTGGTCTGGCCCTGTCACCTCCTACACCTTATACAGTATACCAGCACCAGCATCTTATATGCAAACCTTTATCTTTAATTTATCTCTCCCGACTCTGCCAAATGTCTATTGCCACTGCCTACAGTCTCCACTCCTACAACTACCACACGTGTATTTCTTGATTTCCCTTTGCCTTTTGTGCGCTCCGAGGAGATATTATGAAAACCATTAGTTATATGTGTGCAGATGGGAGATATGAGCGAAGGAGATGAAGACGGAGGCAGGAGAGTGAAATGTGTGAGTATGTGAAGTTGTGTGAGAAGTTGGGAAGTGAAAGCAGACATGCTTTGGATGGAGCATTGTACAAGTATCAAGTATGGATATATCAACTATGAAAGAGAGACTGAGCAGCGGAAATATGGAAGAGGAGGAGAGGAGAGAATCGGAGAGGATAAGAAAGAGGAAGGAGAGAGAAAGAGAGAGAGAGAGTGAGTGGGAAAGGCACGGGAAAATAAGAGTGGATGTGGATGAGTGTGGGGAGAAGGGAGAAGGACAGAGTTTTGCCATCCATTGTTTCAAGAGAAACTTCATAATGAGCATAGAGCTGTCTATGGACATTTTTGACTGACGCTAAGAAAAGTATCTGAGCTTCTTCTTCTTCTGCTCCCACTTCCACTTCCATTTCTTTCCTTTGCATTGCATTGCATTGCATTGCTTTGCTTTGCTTTCTTTCCCTTCACTATATGCAGTAAAAGTACATGATATATAATGCACTTTTATATATGTATACGAAGCTGTCATTTCATACATTATTGGCTTGACTTTATATTCCTATTATAAACCATGCATTAATGCGCACTGCATCTCCTTGCTTTGTACTATACACGAAATACAAACGAAGGATCGAATCAAATCGTATCGTAATCGTATGTAGGTAAGTCTTATGTGGGCATCGTTGGTATGGGAATAAGAAGAGGAAAGATGTTCGAGGTTTCATTTCATTTCCAAATTCTGTCTGTCTTACTCACAGCATTATACTGACAGAACAACCAGAACCAGAACCATAGCTGCCAGGAACCAGAAAGAACCAGGATGCAAGAGCAAAAGGAAAAGTAACTTTGAAGAAACCAACACCAACATACGTGCCTCGATGCACTCTTCCACCACAATTGATCGCCCAGCACAGTTACTACCATCACCACTACTACTACTCCATTCATCCATCTACAATCTACACATCATCATCCATGTAGAGAGAAGGCAAGAGAAACCACGTAGAGGAGGAAAGGAGCAGGCAGAGATAAGGACCGGACGAAGAGGCTGTATGTAAAACTATGCATATCACCCTTGACTCCTTTACTAAATTAACTTCCGGATTCTAAGCAACCACAGTAACTCATGAACTCATGAAGATCACCTTCACAGTTCCACATAAGCTAAACGAATTCTTTCTTTTCTCACATCCAGCTCCATCATCGTAATAAAATTTGGATAAAGCAAATATACCTAATCAACATGAGCACATAATTACTCAAACGCTTTTGAGAAAAAAAAGAAACCTTGAAAAATGTTAGAAATAGTTAGAATGCGTGGTCGTGGTGTGAATTGTGAATTGTGAATGTGAAAGGGAATAAAGGCAGAGGACAAATACCGAGGACAAGGACGAGACGAGAGCAAGGTAGGAAGTGGAGTGGAATGGTAGAGGATGTGGATGTGCAAGTAGAAAGTCATGAATGAATTGGTTCGTGGCATCGCAACGCATCGCATCGCATCGTATCCCATCCCACTGCATCCCATCCCATCCCATCACATCACATCGTATCGTATAGTATAGTATCGTAGCGTACAGTGTTACGTATCACACTGACCCGTATCCCCAGTGCCTCTTTCCAGATCCAGAACCACACACACACACATCCGCAGATTCACAGCAATAAAGCCAAGGAAAGACCCAAGACCAAGACCAAGAAAGCACAGAGTAATGCGCTCACTCTCCTCCTTTTCCTATAAGCTACATCAGTGTATGCAATCTACTAAAGTCCAACTCAGAAACAGAAAAATTCCCCCCATTACTTCGGCAATATTCCTCCCAATGTTCCCGGGCCATTCCTTTTCCTCTGGAGTACTAGAGTATCTACGTTCTACCGTCTCTGTTTTTAGTCTTACGGGAGAAATGCAAGAATCCTTTTCTGCACTCCATTTCCTCAGGTAATAATGTAGGGATGGAAAAAAGAAATACATAGGTATCCTAATAGCGATAAAAAAGAGAGAGTAAAATAAATACAATTAGGCTGCACTTCTAATATCATATCCTATATTAGTATTATCCTCCAAAGCCTTGTACATATGGAAAGATGAAAGAAAGAGGACAGTTTGATGTGGAGGTAGAATAAATAATTATGAAACAGCAGTGACATAATAAGATGCTCAACTCCTCTTACATTAGTAATGAAGTAAGGAGAGGTGGGAGGTATACATTATAAAATATCTAATCTTGAAAAAATATTCAGTTTGCACTTGATATAATGCTGTCTTTGTAGTAGAGTAGACTTTGTTAGGGGAAAGGAAACTGCACTTGCAATATAAATTGGAATAGCAATAGTAATAGCAATAGCAATAGGAATGGGAACAGCTATAGCAATACCAATGGGAGTAGGAGCATAGGTACATAAGTACATACATAGGAATAGGAAACGGATAGAAGAACTTTTCGTACATGGTCCTTCATTAGGCAAAATCCAGATTCAGATTCCAACTGGAAGACTCAAGCGTGAAATAAAAGTGAAATTAAACTCAAGTTGAAAATCTCTTATCAAACTTGTTATTTCATTTCACCTCATATACCACCGGCCTCATATTTCCTCGTCCTTCCACATTAACATAACATACTTCCCCTCACCTTCTACTACTGTATATATGTACCTACCTATATAGCTATCAACATCAACTACTTTCCTCTGTATTCCCATTTCCCATGCACTTCTCACTCCCAATACCTACATCCACAGCGGAGAAATTCTTTGTGGAAAAAACTACCCAATACTTTCAGTCACCACCATCACCACACGTACCATACTACAACAACTCTGTCCCCACCAAGACCACTCCGCCCCTACCAAGACCAAGACCAAGCCCAAGCCCAAGCCCAAGCCCAAACCTAAGGCCAAGACTAAGACCAAGACCAAGACCAATCCATACGAATTATGAATTTGTGTAGAAAAGCAACCAAGATACAAGGATATGAAGCTATAGACTCTTTCACCAAGACCAAGGGACAATACAACCAAGTAAATGTATACATAGCTACTCATACATATATACATAGGTATACTAGAACTGGATGCTGGCTAAAACTGCAAGTTGGAATTGGAGCTGGAGCTATAGACACTTAAGTAAAAAGCGACCCACTTGAAATTACAGACACTTGAATAAATAAATATCTAAAAAATGGATGGAGATGAGGAAAGTTGGAGAGACTCTACACACTGTGAACCGTGTGTATAGAGGAGTGAGTGAGCGAGTGAGTGAGTGAGTGAGTGAGTGAGTGGTGGGGAGTGGGTAGTGAGTTGCTTTAGTCAAAGGAACGAACGAGCGAATGAACGAATGCTGGAACAGTTATTCCTCAACAACTACTGACGAGGCAAGTCCTGCTCCTCTCCTCAAGATACTTTCTCTACCCTCCCCATTGCATTGTGGCTTCACTTAGATACTTGGCTTTGGCTTTGGCATTGGTTTTCCCTTGCTTTCCTATGGTTTGAGCTTGGGCTGTGCTGTGCTGTGCTGTGGCGAGAGTCTTGGTTTCATAGACAGTCAGAAAGACATGTACTTGAATGCCATCATCCAACTCGAAATGCATTCACCGATAGAATGGAAGTTGCTTCTGTATTTCCTACAGTACGCCATATTATTATCATCCACTTGCTTGTAATTGTTATGCGGCCTGGACTTGCACAACTACTCTTTGGCTTGGCATTCGCACTCTCATCAAATGAAATGGAAAAGAAATGGAGTTTCGTACTAACAAATATCGGCAAGAATTACAAACCCAAATGTAACACAAAGCCAAGTAAGGCTAAGAGTTAGGCCAGGCCAGACCAGGCCAGGCCAGACCAACAGCCACCCAAGTATCATTATCTGTCCTGAAGAAAATCTTCATCCTCGCATATCTGCCAGAAGCAAGCCCCATACACCCAAGGATACACTCGTGGCATAGACACCTACCTAATTACACGACTCTCCCTCCTTCAACTCCAGCATTTTGGGCTACAATGGGATTTTTTAGATGAACACGGAGCTGTTGCTGTTATCAGTTAGGCCGTAAGTGCAGGGAAACATAGTGCTAATCTGCAACCACGAGGATGAGAGTTGAAGATCTACGAGGAAAGAACGAGAGAGAGAGAGAGAGAGAGAGAGAGATGGTAAATGAAGAATAGTATTAATTTTGAGGGACATATCGTTAGTAAAGACTGTGGTACATGAGGCCACATAACTACCATCATAATCTACTCCCGTTTGCCCGTCTTCCAGTCTCCCTGAGCTGTACGTGGATGTGAGTACAAAGATGAGGAGAGCGATGCGATATTAGTAGTGATGTGATACACAGAGTCGTTATCGTAATTTGGTGCATCTCGAGATATGTGTAGATGGGCGGCTACACGTGAATGTGAATATCAACGTCCTGAGCAATGAATGGTTTCGTTTGAGTTACTTGACTCAAAGAAAGTTGCAGTTCGTAATCCGGTATCAGCACCAGAACCAGAACCAGAACCAGAACCAGAACCAGAACCAGAACCAGAACCAGAACCCGAACCACATCCAGAACCAGTTCTAGCATCAGCATCAGCATCAGCATCAACACCAGTATCGTATCCGTAACAGTAACAAGTGAGCTGTTAGTGGTTACAGAGCTAAGTGCGAGTATATATCTAAGCTCCCGTCCTAGTTTTCTCCCTAATAAAATTATCATCACGACTTTGAACAGTTTGAACAAACATGTTCCCATGTCGTATCCCACTTTTTTCCCTTCCCTTCACTTTCCCCACATGCTAAATGATGGAAGAGCAAGTGTAGTGTAGTAGTGTGGAGTGCCGATGCACTATAAAAGTCTACGAGTGTGCACTACATAATAGTGTGACTTGTGTGAGGAGGCTATGAACCATCCGAATCATGAGTCTACTAAATATACAGTGGCTAATAGCCCACCAACACCCAGTCCCATCGGCATCACCAAAAGCAAAAACAACCTACCTACCCCTATACACTCTTTAAAGTCAAAGCAAGTCTGTGGAAGGTAAATACCAACAGCTACACTCCTTGTCTTTTGTCTTGCACCAGTCGAAAAAGAAAACAAGGGAAAATGTTGAGAAGACGAGGGCAAGACAAGCCGAGACAAGACAAGAGGATGCTATGGCATGTCCAAAGAACTGCCCATGCACATACTAATACTCAAAGGATGGAGATGGAAAGGTCTACAAATGTGAGGAAGGATGGTACATTGTGGAGGAGTGAAGGTCCTCCGCAGTTCTACATATTCAAGTCGTAGCTTTACTTCTACACTTAAGAATGCTGACGGGGAGAAGGACAGAGAGAGAGAGAGAGGAAGAAAAGCGGATGAAATATCTTTCTCTTTGGGTTTCACTCACATAAGCCAACATATCCACATACACTCACTCACTCACTCGCACACACACATAAACAGATATTCATTGAAAGCAGGAGACTGAGAATAGGACAGCCGGAGCTTTGCTTCCTATGCATTACCATTAGCGCACACTCTCCTAATTTTCTAAGATCAATCAATACTCTCGCGCGTCTTTCTCTCTCTCTCTCTCTCCTGCCTCGTCAGACTCATACTCATATCTCGACTACCTACTCACTCACTTGCTTTCTCCTTGCCTACTGCTTGCTTACTTCCCAAGAAGAGAGAGAGAGAGAGAGAGAGAGAGAGACAGACGAGGTGTGTGTGTATGCCTATCTGCCCATTAGCATACATGCTCGAGCATTTGTCTTTGCATATCCATATGCAATATGCATATGCATCGCTAAATATCAGAATGAGAATGAGTCGGAGAATAAGCAAGGAGATGAAGTGGAGGAAGAAGCAGAGCTGAGCACACCAACCACACTACACACACCAGTCAGCGTCAACTCAGCATCAGCACCATCAAGAACAAGAAGACGAAGAGCAGAGCATATGAGGCATAGGAGTGTGTATGTAGACGAGACTGGGAGACGGTAAAGAGGCGGGAGGCAGTCTGGCATGGTGTGGTGTGGTGTGGTATGGTATGGCATGGTATGGGATGGGATGGTATGGTATGGTATGGGATTGGGAAGAGAGGCGAGAGGCAGGAGATGGTGAAGAGTGAAGAGTGAACAGTACGTGAGTGTGTGAGTCCATGTGTGTTTATACGTCGTGGAAGGAAGAGGCATGGAGGAGACCCCTCCACTTGAAATTAATGTCTGCTCTCTTGTCTTATGCTTTTGTACTTGTATTCTCCTCTCTTCTCCTCTCATGCTCCATAGCACAGCTACAGCTCACATGCATCAAGACAACAGCAATACTTTCTCCCAGCCAGTCCGTACTTCTCCTTATTCCTACTATCCACACACACACTATCGCTTATGCTCCATGACTCGCTCTAGTAATACACACTCCTACCGCCTACAGTGCCTTCCACCACCACCAACTCTATCTTGTACAGCAATGACTTGAGTCAACCCATGTCTCCTCCAACTCTACAACCTCCTCCATACTTACGCTCCTTGTTAGTTGGCATTAGCTTAAATTACGTTACTCTTCTCTCCTCGTCCTTTCCATTCTTACTCCTCCTTCCCTCACTCGCACTCCCTTCATGAGTTCCACCACTTTCCTCTCTCTCTCTCTCTCTCTCTCTCTCTCTCTCTCTCTCTCTCCACCGCTTTCATGAGTTCCATGAACCAAAGTAACTGTGAGTACGAGTACTTCTCCATGCACTCCCGATCTAATGCAAATACAACCACACACCGAGAACAGAAATAGCAGTGGCAATCGCCAAAGCAACAGAAACAGCAACAGCAGTTTCTCCTCCACTAAACTGAGCTAAACTGATGAAGGAGTAAGAGAGCTGAGGAAGAAGAGGGAGAGGACGAGGGAGGAGAGGAGAACAAATGTAAAATACAAGTGTGTCTGTCTGTAGTTGAGAGTTGAGATATGGAATATGTGAGGCACACATTAGTTTTACTCCAAGTTTTCACTCGAGTTTCTCATTCCCAGTTCAATTCCCACGTACTTACATATGTTCGCAACTTACTTGTTCCTTGTTCGACTGGGAGTGGAGGGAGATGCTCATACGCCATATACATACAAGCTAGCCATGTACAATTACCTACATAGGCACAGTAACAGTATACATAGTGAAGAGGCAGGCAGATCAGACGGATCGTCTACCTTCCTTCGGTTTCCTCTCCTTCGGCATGGCATGGCTTGGCTTGGCTTCCTTTCCATTTGCCATTCCTATTCCTATGAATGTGATAAGAGCAGTGGGAGATACATGGAAAGAGTTGGGCATAGGTGTGTTGTTTTTCTCTATGCATTCATGCACTCTATCCTACCAGCTAGTCAGCCATCCATCCATCCATGCTTGCATACAAACACATTAAGTCCGGACTCTAGAGTCTCCAACAACCTTTCAGCCCACACAATGTCCCTGCATTGCCCTACAAGGATTCCACATTATTTTAATTCTATTAATTTAACTTTTCCTCTCTCTCTCTCTCTCTCTCTCTTTCTGTCTTCCACACATCTTCGCATCCACTCACACTCACACACAAGCATAACATACCAAGAGACTACACAGAAAATAGGAATAATACAAAGAGCAAAAGGGAAACAGCCTGCCCTCGTACACCAATACATGAACAAGCCACACTCACCATCATCATCACCACTGAAAGGCATAGGTATTTATACGAATCCTGGAGTAGCACAGAGAAACCAGTAATGCACCACTACCACTACCACTACCACTACCACCGTCACCGTCCTTCACTCTTTCATCCCTTCAATAATAATCCTGCAAACTTTTCCTCAAGACTTGAAGATTCAAAACGTCGTTATTGCCATCCTCAAGACTTATCTTGCTCAGTCCACTGCGTTTTGAATTCCGTATCCCGAGACACTACACATGCACAGATTCCTTCATGCATTCATATGTTTGCAACCTTCATTCCTCCGCACCTACATATCTGGCTAATGCCCTCGAGCCACACATGCATAGATACCTACACGACACAAGTTTACTTTTCACTTTCCCACTGCTCTTTGTACCTCCAATTGGTCTATCCATCTCATTTATATTTTCTGCATTATCATTCCAGAATGCGTATCAATTTCCTGTCACCCCAAACGTGTCTTTCTTTCTACGCTCCTTATTTTCCTCTTACAGGCATTATTCCACTCTGTCTGCTTCCCTGCTCCATATATCTAAAACTACATGCTAACTTTTCACCTTCAAACTGCACTTCTATGTAAACTCCAGCCTCTCTTACCACAATAAGTCACCGGAACAATGGGATATTTTTAGAAACGCTTTTCCGACGTTTTCACGTCAATCACCGCACAACACACCAAGAAGATTTGGGTGAATCATGAAGCAAGTGAAAAATCAAGAAGGAGGCAAAAACAAATGGGAGGTAAAAAAAAGGGGAATCTCAGGTGAATGTAAATAATTGTGGATGCGATGCGTTACGATTTTGACGTAAAAGAGTTGCGGGCAGAGGAGAGAGGATTGGAGAGAAGCATCATAATACTAATATATTATATAGGTAGGTATGTAGGTATGTATTATAGTTGAGCTGAAGAGAGTTGAGCTGAGCAAGGGACTCTGACTGTAATAAGAACTGTGGCTGGGGAAAGTCATGGTCATGAAACAAAGTTGATAGTTGATGTTATTAATATTAAAACGGGAGTTTGGGCTGTGAAAATGACAATGGGTGAGACAAACCTTACATAATGTAAATAATAGGTTACCATGGGTATCTGTCGACTGACTCCCAGACGTACACGAGTTTCAAATGAATAGAAATAATAATACATTGTTCCCTCCGTTCCATCCACGTATATGTGTCTCTTATGTGTCTGTCTCCACTTCCACCTTAGCCACGGATTCCCCGATCCACCTATACATTCCTACTCGATACCTACACCCATTCTTACATCCAAAGTAAGAATCAAGCCAACCCAACCCGAGCCAAGCCAAACCAAAGCAAGCCAAACCAAGCCAAGCCAAGTCAGGCCAAAGGAAAGGAGAAACGAAACCAAGTCATTGACGACAGATGAAGAGACGAGGAGGAGGGAAGGAGAGAAAAGATATGAGCAAACCTGACTGGCCTACAATAGAAGATGCACACAACTCTCACAGTCAGAGTTCACCATCACCATGTATTGCATTGCATTGCATTGGTTGTGGAAAGTGGAAAGAGAAAGGCAGTCGTATCTATTTACATGGAGACACAGAGAAACACAGATAGGTTGGTAGACCATGTTATGTTCCATTCAAGTCAACATGCATATCGTTGAATGCGACCGTTTTGGTTTCGTATCGCCGCGACCCATATACATGTGTATAGTGGGAAGTAAAGTAGGTAGGTATAGGAGAGTAGAAGCCCAGAGAGACGGAGGCATAGCTTAGTTAGTTAGACAGGAGAGAGTAGGATGTACGTAGGTGCCTACTTAAGCATGTGCATTGAGATGGGAAAAACCGTGAGGAAGTTATTGTTTCCATGAAGCACGTAAACTAATCTGTTCATCTGTTGAGATGAGAAAATCGCTCGCCCCACTGCATCACATCGCCCTCCGCTTATCTCTCCTACGGCTTCCGCAAAGTGAAAATAACAATCATAACAATCCATGGGGGAATTTCACGAGTCAGACACACGCCTGCATACCAACACACTCAACTCACAACACACACACACATACACTCAGCCAGCATTTCCACACAGACACAGACACAGTTCCTCGTCTCCTCTCTATCTTTTCTTAAATACCTATAGCTACCTACCTACTCTCCCACCGAATCAACTTCGATCCCATACTCAATCGCCACACCACGCCATACCATACCATACCATGCCATACCATGCCATGCCATGCCATGCCATGCCACACCGATGCGATGGACTCCCACTCTCCCAGCATCTCTTCAAATGGCATTTGAATATCTGAATCTGAGTTCAAACCACGCTTGCATTTCCACTCAACATACTCACACGTCATCGTCATCGTCATCGTCATCATCATCATTCCCATACCTCTAGCCATAGACAGTATTATAACGTAGATATGTATATGCAGTAGCCATCCATCTACAGCTGAGACAACTGAATGTGACTGAATCCTCATGATTTTACAATAGTAGCGGAAGATAAGCTAACCTAACCAGTAAGAGTGTAGGGACTATAAAGTATCAGCATCCACCAATCCACCCTATCCTCTTTAAACTCAAAGACATTAAGACATTCGGGAAATTAATATCGGGTCGGGTCATGCATGGAGGCTGACGCTCTTCCCTCCCTTATGCATATGCCCCCATATTTTTTTTACTTTTACCAAGTAAGCCTGCACTCATACAGGCATTAAAAATGCGATAGACGGATGAAAATGTCATCGGATTTGTAAAAATAATTAATATGCAAATGTAAAGTGACAGATAAGTATTTTTGTATTTGTATTTCCCCATTGATGTAGACACAGGGCTATTAGGCAGGTTCTGGTGGTGGCGGTGGTGGTGGTGCAAGTTCAATCCACAAAGCACCCCTCACAAAGCCCCGACCATAGGATAAAATACGGATATGAGAAAAGACTAGACCAAACCAGACCCAGGAAGACAAAACAAGGCGAGGAGAGACCACACGCATGAACATACTGGTTACTGGTATACTGTTCCCGGCTGTCAATGTCTAGTGATCTATCTCCCTGGCGCACAGTTTGTCCCAATACGACCATCGTATGAAGTTAAGTGTTGCTAACTTGGCCTTTGAAAAGCACCAGAACCAGAATCAGCGCCCGAACCAGAACCAGAACCAGAACCAGAACCAGAACCAAAACCAGCTTTGATTTGGAAAGGGAGCCGAAGTAAAGTAGAAAGTGAAGTGACTCTGTGGTGTCGTTGTCATTTTTACCATCAAAGCAGATTAATAATAAAGATACTTGTTCCCTTCCATTGGTCTGTCTACCAACCACCAAACCAAATCAAAGCCAGCCAAATGAACAGCAAAAAACGTGACTATACCACAGGGAATGCTATTTTTTCGTGTCTACCACTACATTACACACAAACAAAACGCTCGTAACTCTTTCCTATTTTCCTTTCCTTCTACTCATACATACATATTATTAGGAAATTAAAAGGCACGAGATAAAATTATCAACCTTTTCCAATATATTTCACTTGGACTTTGATTCTCTTCAAACTTGCATTTATTTCTATTGAAAAGGAATGCGAAGCCGTTTTGTATACAACCCAGTTATCAACCCACTAAATGGATAGAGTATATCGTATTACCTGCCTATCTTGCTCCAGACAATCCAAAACCGGTACCGGTTTCCGTTCAACTTATCCTTAGTATTTAAGTAAAAGTAAGTAGGTGCAGAAGTACCTACATAAAAGCATAAAATCGAAACAGGACTTATGTATACCTATACATACATACCGGGATCTATTTGTAAACCCAAGGTTCATTCTAGATTTGAATTGGCGCAAAAATAATTTTCGAAACTCATTGAACTGAGCGGATGAATGAGCTGGAAGTTAAACTGGAACGGGTGGTGGAACGGATGTAGGAAGTGCCAGATACGTATGTATATGAGTAGGTGAGGGAGTTTGTGAACATAGACGAATGATTTAGGACGTGTGTATGCACTAGATTTTCAAGTCGATTACCTGAATTCAAATTCAACAGAGTCGACATAAACGATGCTGAATGTATAGAAGGAAATAGTAGAAAAAAATGGGAAAGGGTAGCAAAGGATATTCCCTATGGATGCTGATGCTGATGCTGATGCTGATGACGATGACGATGACGATGACGATGGCGATGATGATGGCAATGAGTATGGCTACATACGTATGTATGTATGTTATGACTATAGCATGTAGGTCTAAAAGGCAAGGGTGACTGCATGCATAATACCGCATATGAATATCAATCCGTGGATATGGCAATAAGTAAGAAGAGGAACATTTCCTTATAATATCGTAAGCGAAAGCGAGATCGAGCTGGAAGTCCAGATTTCAAAGAAATTTTCAATCCCCTCATCTCCCTTAATCTTAATTCAATTAAAAGGCCCCAGTAAACTTAAGAAGCTTTTACCCGATTAATACATTATCGCTCCATAGTCAACAGTCCTGCCTTCTCTTATTCTACACTCGACTCCCATCATCCTACACTTTCCAACTCCCCGCTCGACATACAGAGAATGTATGGTATGATGGTACAAACAGAATTATATTCTCTCGCTCCTAAATGAAAATTATATGTTGTATGTTCCGTATATGTAGGTTCATATCCCGGAGAACACTCTTGAGTGCCAGGCTTGACAGTACACAAGGATCGGAATCGCAAGTAGGTAGCATGTAGAATTAGTTTATGAATTTTGTGGAGGTTAGAACGGAAGATGTTTAGGTGCATACAGGATCAACTTTTAAGACAATCTATTCGGAAATTTGAAATTTGTATTTGAAGGGGGTTAATTCACACGAGCACACCTCTTGTACTAACAATCAGTATAGAATATAGAAATAAAGATACACGCTCTGAACACATGCCAACTCCCTATTAGATATGTACCTACTGTAAAGTTCCGTGGAATAATGGAAAACACTTGGGGAAAATACAGTAATATTTAATTCACATATGATAATATAAATAGATTCGCAACAATTCACAATCACGAGAGTACAATATTTCGATCACCTACACCTTCGAAAGTTAAGAATCAAGTCCCAGTTAAATATAAAATATTCTTCTTGGGCCAAATGCCCAATCTTGATTCACATATAACATCACTACTCGAAATCATTAGCCAATCATAATAGCAATAGTAATAGCAAAAGCAGTAGCAAAGGAAATAATTATATTATTTGAAATATTGAGTGTAGTTGTTAATTTTATAGAACGAATAATAATTGTATAATTATTATTCGTTCCCTATGGTAATCTCTCA